>BGPT01000165.1:328897-342321 GCA_003297045.1 Symbiodinium sp. clade C Y103 | reverse complement strand
GCAGAGAAGCAGGAAAAGCTAAAAGCGGAGAGGTAGGAGATCCAAAAAAAATTCCAAAACCTGTCCCAAAAAAAAATCCAAAAATAAATGACCCTCCATCTCCCACCATCCACAACAGCCCAATGGCCCTGAACGTGCATCCCAGGAATTGTAAGCTATTAAGACTCAACCCATATGAAAACGCAAAATAATCCAAAATATCCAGGAAATTGTTGTGGACATCATGATATATTTCCATGTAACAAATCGTTCTTCCCTGCTTGCAAAGTGCCTACAACGTCTGAATCTGCCTTCCAGGCACTGATTCTGCGGAGTCAAAGAACGAAGTCCAGACATCTAGATTGGAGATCTTGTCCACGGCCAAAAAGAGGAAGTAGACTCGAGGACCTGCGGTGGGTTGGCGGGGCAGAGGACAAGAGGAAATGGCTGAATTGAATGCGGCAAAACCAAAAAAAAACACCATCCCAGTATCACCTGAAATGTGTTAAAGCCTCCAAAATTGGAGGTTTAGTGCATGGGGTTTACCACATTACATACATAGAATGTACATGCAGGCTGTTCAAGTCATGGGTACCCCAAATCAGTCGTCATGGATGACCATGACGACTCACTCATTTGCATTGAAACAAGCATGGTGACGACTGGGGATCACCCATGACTTAAGAAGCCCCCATATAAATCCAAAGCAACCCATATGGTCACTAATGTAGTTTCATAACGGTCATCAAGGTGGTGGAGGGAGGGAATCGTCTGTTTGTGGATGAAAATTCAGAATTCCATACTAGCTCCTGCTAAATTGTTTGGTATCTGGCTTCATATTAAGCTATCAATCAACAGGGGTGAAGCGAGCATACCTCAGCCGAGGTGAACGAGGTGAATACTGGATCTGAGTTGTACCATTGGTGCTTGATTGCATCTTCATGGTCTAAACACATGTCATGGCTTGGTCTTAATGCAAGTTCTCTTAAACGCTGAAAAGGGCTACTTACCAACCTACAACATTCTTATTTTGAACTTTCAGGTATGCATATACAGCAATACACGCACATCATTTGTCATCATTTGTGTAAAGTTTGATATATACCTGAGGAACCCCTGCGGATGGTTCCAGCAGGGAATTTCCAGTGCCAGATTTCATTAGCAAAGAGTAGGCATATGGAGGTTTCACTTAACCGATCAATGCAAATAAGAGGTACAGTAACTTCCACACGGATGGCCCTGAAGAATCCTGAAGAGTCATTTGAAGTTGCAACCCTCTTCAGAGGCAGCGGAATGGCTGAAATACTCCAGGCTGAAAGTTCCCCAACACTCGGGTCATATCTTAAATATTGTCTGGCTAACTCAGTTTTCGTGGAAGAGAAGGAATATGGAACACCATGCGCCAAATCAACCTCTTGAGAGGCATTTCCAAAGTAATTCAGAACATTAATTTCAATCAATAGTGAGATATGGTGAGTGCACTCAGGAACCTCAAGAAGTCCGTAAAACACACGAGCCATGACAGAGACTCCTGTATCCCATCCCATGAAAGTGGTTGATACTGTCACAATGTATTCCAATTCTCGGTTACAACAATCCCCAAGAAAACAGTGGTACAACACGGTACAATCCAGTACAACCCTATATCTATGATAACCAATCCCGTTGACCGAACAATCTTTATGGATCAACACCCTGATGCCGGAGCCTCTTTGATCCTCCGTCTGCAAAGCACTGCGGTTCACTGCGCCGCGCAAAATAGCAGTGGCGCTGATGACTGGCAGCCAGGCAACGAAACACGACCTCATGGCTACCTGGAACTTGATTTCGGAACAAGATTTGCAACTGAATCATAATCATATGATCATGATTCAACTGGATAGTCATCGTAATATATTAGTATAATAGTAATAATAGTTGATTGTAATAATCATATTATATGGGGTTTGTTGCTTCCAAGTTAAAGGTATGAACCTTCTGAGTCTTCTGGTTGGACAGAGAATGATTCCAAGTTCCAGCCCTTCACCGCTGCACGAGGTTCGTTCCTTACGTGCAGCGGTGGTGGGAAACTACGTTGCTCCCGGCACCGGGGCGGGAAAATCTGCGACCGGTCGCAGATGCTGGAACCAAAATGGTGCCGAAATGGTCAGATTCGTGGGAGGCCTTTGTGCGAATACGACTTGCAAATGGGTTTGTCTGAAGATTTGGGGTAAAAACTGCAATATCCCATGGTTTACCATCATGTTCGATATTAAAATGGCAATTTTGGAGGTATACTGTACTTTCAGATCCTAGACGCACCCAAAAAAATCCCAAAAATTGATAAACATGGAACCACTGGATCACTGGGTGTTTCGGCATATGCTCGTTGCGCTTAGCAACTATCTGCGAGATATCATCTACTCTTGTCCTCTATGCTGCTAGTTGAGTGTCTCATGCATGTGAGAAACAAACAAGAGTCCATTCGTGGATGGTGACAGAGAAACACAGTAATTACACGTAATTACTGTATAGATACAATATGATACAATAGCAACCCCCAAAAGGATAGAAACGTGTTTCCAGTATAGTATAGATGTTTTTCCCCATATCTTCAGGGTCTGCAACTGTTCCATCTTTTTTTGGGTTGCTACAAGGCTGATGGTTGTTGGTACTGCTTGCCGTCGAAAATCGAGGATTGAGAATCATCCAACTCTCCCTGCAAGTCCCGGGAACCGAATCAGAGTCGATCCTTGCTTGGGAAGCAAAAACAAGCTTTGAAGATCAAATACCCCCTGGTAAACTAACAGTTTGCTATTGAAAATGGCCCATTTATAGTTGAATTTCCCATTTATAAATGGTGATTTTCCATAGTTATGTTGGTTTACCAGAGGGTACCCACAACATGCACCTGGATGCCCCAAATGTGGAACCATCTCACCCCCACCATGACACCGGTCGCTCCTGCACCACAGAGCGGCGATCCATTGGCTTGGAGGCTGCATTTGAGGCAACAAGGAGGTGTGTAAAAAAGACAATGGCAGAAACATATCATCTCCAAGGATCATGAGGAGGTTGAATTTTGAGAAAGTGAGAAGTTCTGCCGAACCAATGAAATCAATGTACATTGTGTATATATATATATAGATAATTATACATATAGGTAGATATGGGCAGAAGTGGAACAACATGAAGAACAATATGCGCAAGGATTCAAAGAAGACAGCCTTGAAACAACTTGACTTCCCATTTGATTTGAAAGTAGTTGACCAACACTGGAGCATTCAGTCGACTGGAGCAACCTGTGCCGCAAAATGCATGGAGACAAGCACTTATGTCTCCGATTTCAATTTCAATATCATGCTAATTTCATTCGTTTGAGTTTTGCCAATCTCATGCCACTTACTCTTCACCTGCTTCTCTTTGCGCCCCCCTGTGCCCTGTGATGGTAGCGCTGCGGCAGCAAAGAAGAGGTTTCAGATGGGATTAAGTCACTATACATCCTGAATTTGAGACCAAGAACTCCTGCCACCTATGGATATTCCCATGGTGCCATAGATAAAATTCATGTCAGCACTTCGTACATGCATTAGGAAAATGTGTTTTGTGTTTTGTTCCAAATGTTTTCAAGAAAGCTTGCGGTTGCTCCATATTTTTTGCTTGGGTGTGTGACATTATTCAGGGTCCAAGATGTTGAAACCATCAAATGCTTGTGGTTGACCTATTGTGATGGACTGTAACTCTTGTACATCTGTATAGTACCAATCAACATGTTGGACCAGTGGATGTGGTCGCAGCCAATTCTTCATTTTAGCAATCACCCTCGGGTAATCAACCCGGCAATGGAAAAATCCCTCATTTGTAGATTCCTTTCCCATGGAAATTAGTGGGGAAATTTTCCATTTCCCATCAGCCCACCAAACTTGAGGTCACCAAGTCGCTATCATCCCCAGGTCTTTCCATTTTTCAATCGCCATTTCAGGAACCTAAATCGGATGTACCTACCATATGAATAAGGTCTATGTAAGGACTATGTAAGGGGATTTGCCAATTTTAGGGTCCTGAAATTCCAGTTGATTTTTTGTTGGTTCCAACTCTAGGTATCACATTCCATCTCGAGAAATCATAATTGTCACATCTGAAATACGCCAAATTCATCTTTGGTGAGGTCGATGTGGAGCTGCAGAGGTTACCATTTTGATCTATTTTGGACTGTATGTTTACCCAAATATATAGGATAATATATAATACTATATAAATCTATATAATACTATGGTTTCCAACTCAAATGGGTATACATCCCATCTTTTAAATATCCCTGCGTATCTCGATTGGCTGCAAGACTGCCCTGTGCCCCTTTCTTTTTGGCGCACAGCCGTTGACAGGCTCCTGCAAAGAGTGGGCATCGCCAAACCCCACTAAATACTAAGAACTGCTGGACATTTCACCTCCACCCATGAAAAACACAAATTGAACATGGCTTAAATGGCCATTTTAGAGGACAAACATGAGGATCAACCAGTGAATCTAAGGGTACGCTATTTCCAAACAAACCTGCTTGGTCACTGAGTTTGCTCCTCGAAATGGCCATGTTTCGATGAACTTTCAACTGGGTCTGTCCTTCAAAAAATCTGAATTCTGAAAAACCCACTCATTGACTGATTGGTTTCCTCAACCATATTTCAACAACTCTTTGGGTGTATCTACTTGCATGGGCACCTTAGCTCACCACATTTTTTGGAACTTTGAGGGATACAGCGTGATGTTCTTCAACTAAAGAAGCAACCCATCAACCGCCGATCAAGCCAACGTTTACCCAGAAATCCCAAGTTTGGGTAGTGTCCCAAGAATACGGGGGTGAAGCAAAAGAGGAGATAATCAATCAAAGCTCAACTTTTTCCCGAATGCGTAGCAACGGTTCCCGTTTCACTCTGGGGGTCTGGGGGTTGAGGGTGTGTTCGCCAGACGTTGCGTCCGCGACCGCAACCGTTCGCAACTGTCCGCGTGAGGGCCCTATGGCCGCTGTCTATGGGGGAAGCTGCAAAAGTGATGCTGTTTTGGACTGTCGAAACGCCGCTGTCTATGGGGGAAGCTGCAAAAGTGATGCTGTTTTGGACTGTCGAAACGTCGTTGTCTATGGGGGAAGCTGCAAAAGTGATGATGTTTTGGACGTTTCAAACGTGTCGAAACGTTGTTTTGTGTGGAAAGCGTGGCATTTTGTGACATTTCAAGTCAGGAGTCTGTCTCCCATGGGTGTCTCCCAAGAGTGTCTTTCCAAGGGTGTCTCCCAACAGTGTCTTCTCAAGAATGCCTCCTCGGAGTGTCTTCCCAAGAGTTTCTTCCCAAGAGCGCCATGCCAAGAGTTTCTTCCCAAGAGTGTCTTCTCAAGAGTGTCTCCCAGCAGTCTCTTTCCAAGAGTATCTTGCCAGGAGTGTCTTCCCAAGAGTGTCATGTCAGGAGTGTCAAGAAGGTTCGTGTGAGCATTCGGGTTCGTGGGCTGCATCTTGTTTGATCCCAATACATGTCACTTAGGGCCTCAGGGCGACTTCCTGGGTAGCTCTGTGGTTCCCTGCCTTTGCACTGGCCGCTTGCACACGATTCAACGCCTGGACAGTCGGAGGGACCCAGAGGTCATTTTCTGGCGCCCCTCAAAAGCCTGGGCCGTTCGCCTTTTCAACAGAAGGACCTCAGTTTCTGGATTCGCATTGGATGCATCTATCCAGGGTTCATTTTGCCAGATCGGCCAAACCATTCGAGAGTGATCCTTTGTGGATGGAACGGTCCATTAGGCCTTATATATATATATATATATATTTGAAATGGAAACAAATAACCCTTCCTATATATTACCTCGTGGAAATCCAACGGTGCCCGCGGACAGCTACTCAACCTTAATGTGGCTTGACAAGCCCCTGAGAAGCTTTGATGGTGGTGAATACAGTGGTAGAATCATCTATCTGGGACCTCATCATCTTGTAAGCTGTGGCTTTGACTGAACAATTCAGGGAAAACCACTGCAATCCCATGATTGTCATGGTTCAAGACCAAGACCTCAAATTGTCCACATCAAAATGGCCATACTTGGGGCGCCAACTAAGCATTTTGGGGCCGGTACCGTCCTTCCAAAAGGCGTACCCGCGTGCCTCCGCCTTTTGTTTGGAGGACTTCCATCCCAGCTGCCCCATCCTCCTGGTTGGGATCGACTTCCCAAAGCTGGGATCCAACTGAAAGGTCCGCCCTTATTTCACAGCATTTATGATGTTGGAAATGGCTGGATTAAAAAATAATGCTGTTACTTGCAAATCGATACTAGTGTTTATTTTCTAAGCAACTTCAGGGAGCATTCATGGTAACCTTAAAAAAAATCACCTAGTCCTGGATGTTCATTTCATCTGGGGATAGGTTCTCTTCACTAAACTAGACCAGTGCTACTGATTGGTGGCATTAGCCCATCCCAAAATATTGTTGGGCATCATCTCCTAAATAGGGGTGAAATAAAGCATAGTCCGAACCACCAACCAAACTACTACCTTCCCATGTTTTGGGGTGCCTGGTTTTGACCCAACCTCAAATTTGAGCTTATCGTGTGATGTGGATATAGGTCACTTCCCCCAATTTCACCGTGGTACCCTCTCTCCACAGTTGGTCCTACAAGTAGAAGTATACAGCCGCATCCGGGATTCCAAGCTCATGGATGACAACCCCCAATATAGTGCGTAGTGGCGTAGTACAAGCCCCTTATCACCGTTGAACCTGGGGCAGCCACCGTCCTTGATCCCAACTGCCTTGCCGGCCCCAACCTCCTCCTGAAGATCACGGCTCTGAGCCGGGACCCATTGGAAGCGGAATAATGAACTTCAAAACCCCATGGTTCAACGGCATTGACACTGACAGAAAAATAGCAAAAGGTTGTTTGGCTATTAAATGCCATCCTCTACTATCACTATCAGATCTTACATATTCTTCAAAGAAAACAAATTACCCCAATGTTGAAAACCTTTATTGTTAATTTGGATGGTAAAACTGTATAACATCCAAAGCAGTTGCCATTACTATGCCAAAGAGTCATCCACCCCCAACGCTGTTCTCGAGCTGTTCCTCTCTGCCAACTTTGGACTTCATTAAGAGCATGATATGTATATCATGAGAAGATTTCTGTCCAACTCAAATAAAAAAATGTATATCAACATCAACATATCAATATGTATATCCATATCAAAAATCCAACGATATATTGATGATATATTTATATCCAATTTGTATATCATGATCTCCAATGCCTACAATGCATATTGATGTTGAAACCAACTGAGTGGATCAAACAGCCCAAGCTGCGAACCCTGCCTCCATTCCAAGGGTTACCGCCACCCCAACCTGTCATGAACAATGAGTCCATGTTGAGATCGTTTTTTTTGTTGTGAAGTCACATCTAAACACATTCTGGTATGTATGATACTTATAAATTATAAATGTATAAGTTTGATATTATAATATACATGTCAACACATACGTAAAATCTATGCACATACTAGTGGTATTCCAGATATTAATATCCACCATAACCAAGAACACCCAAACAATGCTCATGGGAATTATACAGTGTAAGCCAAAAAAAAAAACTGAAGACTAGATTCTGCCTGATGACTCCGATCGTGTCGGCCTCAAGATTGAATTTCCCTAGATGTTCTCGTCAACAGAAGCGAAATTACTTACAAATACTTACAAAATCTAACAAATACCTACAAAAAACTTACAAAATCTTACAAAATCTTACAAATACTTACAAAATCTAACATGTAGGTAGAAAAATCTTAGTAGCTCCGTGGCTCCCCATTTCGGGAAGATGGAAACCCCCAAAAAGCTCCTTAGCTCGCTCCCTCCAAGCCACTGGATAGAGATTTACTTGAGTTCTGGAATCACTTGGAAAGGGACCATGTACTTCATGCCAGACCGCAATGATCCGTTGATAGTCGTGAGGCATTCCAACTTGCCACTGGCTGTGTTCAAGGAAGCGAAATTTGTGTACGCCACCCTTGGGACAAATACTGACTGTAGCCACGGACATTGCACCCTACATTTGACCAGCCCAAGGTCGGAATCTTGTTCCGATTTCATATTTGCAACCCTGCATCCTCTCACGGCTACACAGAAATGACATTTGCTGAACTTGACAGGACAAAACAGGACAGATTCCCAATGCTGTGAAGCACTATCCAGTTTGTGGCGTCAAGTGTTGATTCGGCTCTCTTTCTCTCGGAGAATCCCTGAAAATTCAATTCAATTTATACTGGCTTGGCTTACGGAACAATTTACAGTAAAACAACATATTTCATGGGACATTCTGACCGCCCCCTTTTTCGGACTCGTTGAGTTTCTGTGTCTGCTTCAGTCAGTTGATTCACTTCCCTCAGCAACCACTGAAGCGGCAACGCCCTTTGGGCCCACTCACAGGCCTGAGTCAGTGATGCCAAGGAACAGACATCGAATGAGTGAGAGATAGTGAGAGCATGATTGGCAAAATCAACATGCGAAGACCGACATGTTGATTTTAGGTAAGAGCCACACGACGTGACATTAGTTCCACGTGAGTTATCTTGCAGAGTTTGCTGGTCAAGTTAATCATTTATCATAGTTGTCACGGTGCAGGAAAGCATTCCAATGGCAACATATCTCTGCCATGTTCTGATTGATAGCCAGTTTGGGTTGGTGGTTCTGAATTGCGAGCATTCCCCGTAATCATAGTGTCAATCCCCTTAGGAATCCCAGGAATGCCAGGAGTCCAAACCGCCAACCCAAACCGCCAAGGTTCATATCGTTGGGCGTTTCGTGGAATGGTGCCCAATTGTTGCTATAAATGACCATGTCATGTCCGCATTGTGGTCGATAGATGTCGATAGATCGTTGCCTAACGACACATAATGGGATCGTTTTTGTGAAGATCTACAACTTAACTGACCACACACAAAGTTTCAGTCCTTCACTAACTTGCTGACCAAAGTACTCAAAGCTTGGGGTACTTTAGTCGAGCCCTTGCCTACCGCCGCGTATTCCATGTTGTGTCTAAAATGATGACAAAACATCTCACCCCATCAGCACCCCACTCCACCGCACAGTCAGTGCCTCGGCTGCAGCGTTTAAGGTGACCACGTTCACACGGCAGCCCTGGGTAGCTCCGTGGCATTGGGACAGCGCCTCTTCCCAGCGCACCGCCCGGCAAAATGCTCCTGGAGAATTCATCGGTTTCACCAAGAAAACATGGCCGACTGCAAAATCTCCCATTTAGTTCGATGCTTTTCCCAAGAATAAACCTCATTTGGTGGTTTCCTAAAATAGGGGTACCACCAAATCATCCATTTTAATAGGATTTTCCATTATAAACCATCCATTTTTGGGTACCCCCATTTCAGGAAACCCTCGTTTCTATTTTCCAGCTAGCCACGTTTGATTTGCAGAGGGTAGAGTTCTCCAACATATTTCATGGGATATGGACCTATGGATGGATATAGGATGTATCAACAACATTAACCAAACATATGAGGGAAACATATCAAACACACTAGTCTACAGGCTTCAATTGTTTTATTGGTAGTACGGGGTAATATGATGATTTTACATTAGATTTGGGGTATACTCTAGGTTTGGAGCAATCTACCTAATCCGTGAGGGTGACAAAAACCGAAGAAAACCAAACTGACAACACAATGGATAATTCCCAAGTTTTGGTGGATTCATATCACTATATAATGTACACGAATTCTTTTTCAGGGGTGCAACGAGGTAGGTGGGACTCCATCTTGGTACTGTGAACTTTTTTTTCCATACTGTACTGCAGTCCAAACCGTTTACATTTGGAATTGTCCATGTGCCATAGCCAATCCATTTTGGACATATAATTTCCGTGATTTCGCATCTATTATCCACATGATACAGTCTTATTTCCATGATCACATTATGGAACAAATACCCTCTGGCGATGAAACGTGGCTAGCTGGGAATATCCTCAAACAAAATGGAGGTTTAAATTTCACTGGGCACATCTCGGGTCAGCCGGTCCTAAGAGAGCATTGTAGGTGATTACCTGCCCAGTGTCGGTAGATGATGATCCCAAAAATGGCTGGGACAGTCAGGGTTCATTGGATCTGGATCTTTTGCTTTGTTTTTTCCTCTGCACATCCCAATAAAGGTTCAATGTATATATCAGAACAGTTTCTAGACCCAATTTTTGGTGATGCACCCTCTATTTCAACTGGTACAAGGTGGTGCCCTTCAGCTATGTCAGTTGGTTGTAGACAAGTCTAATTTGTTCGATGCATCTGTGTGCATAAAGCATAATAAATCTACTGAAAGACCAACCATCGTCATTTATCCATTCCATGCCCATATGGGTCACAGCTAAAACTCCCACAAATGACTGTTAACGCATCATGTTACTTTGATTTCAATATATAATAGTACATATAATACATACTCCCAGTACATTCCCAACTATGATATTCATCATTCCACCAACAGCTGCCTTATTTTGCTTCCACCGTTCCCCGTTCTCCAACCGTTCTCCAACCGGGCTGACACGCCTCGGGTTCCAAGCCCCGGTGCCACATCTGCACGAAGAGATCCAGGGCGCCACGCCAGGTCGAAGCCAGGGCGCTGATGGCCGCGCTCAGAGCCACGACGTTGGCAGCGCTGCCCTTGGGAGTGCGGGGAGGGGGGCCAAAGAAACCAAGAAGTTCCATAGCCAAATTGTTTAGATCCATAGTATTATGTACAGTACATGCTATATATATGAAATTGCATACTTATATATTACATATACATAAATAAAGGGGATCGGGAATTAGAAATTGTATACATAGATGTATATATAATAACATGTATATGTGTGTATATATGTAAATATACATAATGTAAATCTGTACAATAAAATTTAAAGTTAAAGGGGATGATACACCAGCGTAGAACTAAGCGGGGCCTCCTGAATCACTATCTGTAGTATCGTGAAGATTGACCCATGAGTCATTGAATAGTGATGACAGTGACATTGATGACAGCGATGACACAAATAATAATGACGATGACGAGGATTCATGATGATCATTGTTATTCTTATCGTTGTTATGACGATATATTGATTGCTATATATATATATATCTAATTACCCCCAGGCCGGGGGTGCCGCAGAAAAGGTTTATCATGTGACCAACTCTTTAGGTTTTATTTAGGTTTTTTTTTAGGGTTTGTTTAGGGTTTATTTTTAGGGTTTGTTTGGGGTTTGTTTAGGGTTTAGTTCGCGTTTTATTTAGGGTTGTTTATGGTTTTTACCAGGTCCCCGGATGTGTGTTGATGATGATGTTGATGATGTTGATGTTGATGATGTTGATGTTGATGATGTTGATGATGTTGATGATGTTGATGTTGTTGATGATGATGCTGATGCTGATGATGATGATGATGATGATAATGATGATGATGATGATGGTGATGATGATGATGATGATGTTGATGAAATGAGTAGAAATGAGTAGAAATGAGTAGAAATGAGTAGAAATGAGGGAGTAAATTTTTGTCATCCATTTGCCCAAATGGACGACACGGAGAATCTCACAAAACATTGGCCCTGCGCAGTCAAAACGCACTTTCCCGGGCAGCACATCCGTCCTGGCCGTATAATTATGTATATATATATATATCTGTATACTATATACTATATGATACTATATGTATTACCAGATGGTTAAAGTTGAAGCCCCGGGCCAGTTCAGTTAGGTTACCACTTACGATTCCTGGGATGCTCCACATAGATCGGCAGTGCCAGGCGTCCAATTCCACCCACAATGCCAGTGCATGTTGCCATCGACCAGCCTTCTCACAAGCACTGATCGCCTATCACAGCGCTGACATGGCATGACATGGCAATTTCAACAAATCAGCGAGTGGAGAATCACCAGAAATACTTACGAAAACCGTCTCTAAATGAGAAATCATTCCAGGCCAATGGGATTGGTGTCTTGGGCACTTGAAACCGAAAACCATGGGTTTTTAATCAAATCTGGTGAAATGTCCCTCCAACCAATTCCGGGAGCAACGGAAATTCCATCACTCGTTTGAAGAGTTTACCAACTTTACTATTTAAGGTGGTGATTTGTTCCATCGCGGTTTGATTGTGGGAAGGTATTAGTTTTGATTCATCATATTGCGAGTCAGATGTCCAATGAGAGAAATTTCGCGTATTGTTAGTCATGTACACACTTCCTTAAGCTCTGGACGCCAAACAACTTGGTTCCCAGTCCGAAGAACAACATGCTGCATCTTGGGCGTCAACAACTTCGGAAACAAACAATTCAAACAATAAATCAGCATGTGCATTTATCAATTCAAAAGGCGTTATATCGTTCATATGACTGTGAAAATGGGGTACCCCTAAATCCACCGGTTGACCATAATTTCCATAAAAAACCATTGCCACTTGGAGAGGTACAGAGTATATCCCCTTTTCAGACAGAACCAAATATGACAAATCACGGTATGATTCTGAATATTTCTGAATACTGTATTGACAGGAGCAAGGTAAAGCTGAGACCAATGACAATGCTGGCTGGAAGATGTCAATTGCTTTCGTTTACAGGCATTGATTGTTCATCCACTTTCTGAAAATCTTCCCGATCGACTCAGAGAAGCTCAGGTCAGCCAAATCGCAGCACTGATGGTGACCACGTTCACAGGGCGTGCCATGCGGAGCAAATGCAGCGCACGTTTCCACTGGGTGGCTTTCTCAAAGGTGCCTTGGAGGCTGATGCTGATGGCACCTATGGAGTGTTTTAAGGCGTTTCAACCGGATGTATGAATATGTATATAGTGTATACTTCAAACCAATGTACCCATGTATTCCGATTCATGTTCGGTTGGAGTCAAATTTGGAAACTGTTGGAACAAAGTAGTGACCCACTTGTGGCCTTACCCATGGAAATTCTGTTCCAGTGCCACGTTTAAACCGCGCTTGGCTCAGGACGATGAGAATCTCAGAAACTGGAGACACACTCCCCGCGTCAAGTAAAATGGCAGACCACTTTGATCTATATATTATCAGGACAAATCATAATGATTTGCCAACCTGCAATCTTCGGCTATGTTGGGATAGTTTCCCAAATTTCCAGTGACGTTGAGACGCGAGGTCGTGATCAAATGAAAGCAAATAGAGCATCTCCACTAATGTTAAGTTAGTATTAATAATTACCCGTCAATTAAACAACCCCCAACACGCCCCAATATTTCGGCAATACTAAAATGGGTAGGTCCCCCCCCTAATAATAACCAAGTAACAGCTCCCCTATTAATCAACCCCCTTCTGGGATTTAGTAACTTAGAATGAGAAAATCCTATGAGGGAAGATTAGGAAACCACTGGAAAACCATCAGATTCCTATGTGGGACGATCAGGAAATCAATGGGAAACCTCAAATCCCTATGGTG
>BGPT01000165.1:288349-298978 GCA_003297045.1 Symbiodinium sp. clade C Y103 | reverse complement strand
CCGCAAAGGGCAGAGAAACAACCCCCCCCTCCCATGTAACAACAACCCCCCCCATCCCTCAAACGACCGGGTCTGGGTGAACACCGGCTGGAACTATCTTTCAACATGACCGGCTGATGTCGAATTAGTGGGATTTCACCATGGAGTTCTACACCAGGAAGCAGCAAAACAGGAAAATTCACCATAAAGTTCGGGAGTTTGAGCAAATATGTTTGATTCAATTGATTGATTTCAAGGAAAAGTAAAGTAGGCAATCATGCTTTCTACATCAAGAGTGAGTATAGCACGCCCCCAAAGGATAGAACAGGAAACATGGAAATCATGAGGTAAACATCATCTATGTGTTTCCAACTTGTCAAACGTTGGGGGACCTCTGCACCTACAAATACCTACAATGTCTACTTTGCAAAAATGAAGCTTAGAACATTGCATATTTGGAGGGAGAAACCCAGTTGGGATCCACTTGTGAATTTCAGCAAGGATTGTCGTGTCGTGGTAGTGGAATTGCTGATGCAGCAGTGCTGCAATCCCTATTCACCAATGGGTGTCCATCCTCTCTTATCACATATTGGGAACAACCAGCAGCCGCTCATGTGAAAGAGTCGGATGCAATCGCCGACATGACATGAGTGGATATCAGTGGAAAACCTGGTGGTCAATTGCTCGTATTCAAGGACATGAATTATAACGGAATACTGCAATGCCCAACAACAATAGGATTATCCAACTGTCTAGTACCCACAACGACGAAATGTGTATGTATAATGTGTATGTATAATACACTTTTTTTTTTAATGCGGAATCACAAATCATTGGGACAGGACGCTTCACCTTGAGTCATCAATCTATGGCTTTTCTTAGACACCCAGCAAAAAGTGGTCTTTGAATGGTAACTCTATATATTTGCCATAAATGGCAAACAATGGGACTGCAATTCGCAAAGAACTAGATCCAGGATTACTACTACACTCCTCTAAGGTGGTGTGTGTTTGGGGTAGAGTCCTGGAAATCTGTGTCCGTACTGCCTACTAGTATATAAGTATATATATATATATATATGTATTCATTATATCATATTATGTATATTTATATATACATTACATCATATTATATGTATATATATTTATATATATATATATAATGTTCCCTATAAATCCTAGACTACGTATGATTGAACCATCTTGACCCTTGTCTCCCTCGTTAAAAGAATCTGTCTTCTCCCGTAGAGCCCTAGTCACATAGCGATATCGCTGATGACTGAGTTTAAGGTCACGATGGTCGGTTCCACATCCTGTTGTGCTTTTTTGGCTCCAGTTTCGTGGGCGGAACATGTGGGCCACTACCTGGCAAAAAAGATAGCGATGCTTCTCGAAATTTCATGGGTTGATGAATATTTTCCTCAACATGAATAAAGTATGCAAGAGTGTGATTTTGGAATATCAGTGGATCCAAGTGGGGAGAAAGCCATGAGAAAGCCACACGCTGAAACCCTGGTTCATCCCACCCAACACCTACATACCAATTGGGGGTAATCATCGCCTGTGGGGCTAGTCCATCCCATGATACTGGTTGGTTGATCGAATATTTCCCTCTGATCTCAACCATGCATCATAATAACTAATCAACCATCAGCTAACCATCATTGATCAATCATGAACAGTACCTACGTTTAGTATCTAATTAAGGCCAAAATTAAACATGAGTTCATCTCCAACAGCAGCAAAGAATTAAACAATGTGTCACAACAAGCAATGTTATACGTCAAAACTCCACTAGAAGCTCTTGCAAATGATGTCCTCACAGGTCCGAATTTTCATGTCGATGGGTTTGAGCAAAATGGGTCCTTACTTTAAACCGCTACAACTAGACAAATCCATCTAATCCCTTCCGCATAATATTAAAAATCACCCCTACAATGCACTGTTTGTATAGACTTGATTTGTTGATATCGGGTTTCCACACGAAGGGTACTAAATATGAATCATGGATGGGAGAAGCATTTGGGGTGAAACTTCTCCTTCAGGTTGTCACCCTGTCCTGTCTCCTCAAATGCCCCAGAAAAGTAATGGTTTGCTGCCAAGAAGTAGCACTCATCAGTGTACCTGGGGGTTAAATCTGATGATTGTCAAGGTATGTTATCTGGGTCTGTCTGACAATGGGGGATTGACAATCAATTTGTTACAACTTTAATCAATAGTGATTATAAGCAATTAAGCGAAACTTCCACCCGTAAGTGAAAATTCCACGGGTAACCCAATTTCCAAACATACCAATCTGGATTACTGGGAAATACTCTCTGATAAATTAACATAGACCCTGCTAGATAGGGGTTGGAAGCTGAGTTTCCACCAAACATGGGGTCTTTTCGGGTCTATGTTAATGTACCATACAGTATCCTCTTAATCATACGAGTTGGGAATTGAAATTAAGTCCTGTCCACCTTTCCAATTTTCCAACCAACTTTCCAAAAATTCACCATGGTGGGTTGGAAAATCGCCACTCTCAGAAGTGAACATCATCTAGACATGGATAGTTGCCCATGGATGTACCCTTGGCAGATTGGATTACCGTTGTGGTTCAAAGGCGTCACATTTCTGTGCTGGCTGGTGATTGAGCAGCACTGCAAATAGAAGTCAACTGATTCGTCATCCAAATAAGAATCTTTATATATATATATATATGTCTATATGTAAAAAAACATGTTTCTCCAAATTGAAGAAATTCAAGGTTGAACCATCAAGGATTGGTTTACCTCTCAATTTGTAGCGTGTTTGGTCCTTAGTCTTTTTTCATATTGGAGGGTTTCCCTGTAAATGTTCCTGTCATCGAATTCCAGGAGCAAACACGCCCTCTCAGCTGCAAGCTTGGCTGCTGTAAGTGATAACATCTGCCTGCAATGTCACCAGCTTTTCCTGATCACGTGTCAGCACAACCATGCAACAACCATCCCTGAAGCAACGTCGAGTCATCTCACAAATGTTAAATATAGCTGCTGGCCTAGAGGTACCCTCTGGTAAACTAACATAGCTATGGAAAATCACAATTTTTAATGGGACAATCCACTATACATGGCCATTTTCAATAGTTATGTTAGTTTACCAGATGGTAAATGGTTGAACAATTGCAATTCATAGCCCCTTTACCCTGTTGTTCATCAGGCTGCCAGAAGCCGGCACTGCAGCAGTTGCTCTGTATGGCTGGGGCCAGAAGAGCCAAACATGAAACCCTCCGAACCTCTTAGTTTCATAGTACTGTGACATTTTTGGGGCTTTCACATAGGCCATCCAAGCTTTGCGATAGTATTCCAACCCCAGCGAGCCATGGGTGCTGTAAAATATTCATCCCAGGTTGACATAGTCTTAGATTGTCTTAGATTGTCTTAGATTGTCTTCTTGGTGTTTCTCGAAATTGCGGTATATCCCAAAATACCATTGGTGTCCTGCCTAAGCACTGCCAAGTTTGGACGATCTTGGGGTGCTCATGGCCCAATGTGAAACATGATGGGGTAACACTCAGCTGCCAGGGAACGAGTTGATTCAGGAGAAATTGAGCCCGTGGCCAGGAGATCTTGGCATAGATAGCCAAGGCTGCCTAGGAAACGGCTTGAGACATGCAATATTATATATATATTGTTGTTCTTTATGTAATGATATATTATCATGATATATTATACAATTCAATATATGAAACACATATATGATACATATATAACCAATGTATCGCAAGTATTTAAAGTAGTAGGCCAAGCTCCATGTGGCACCATCAAATCGGCGACAGTGTTCGGCTCCAGGCGGCCAGTGCCACTGACCATGCCGCCAAGGTACGTTGTAGCTGATGAGGGTAGAACGTTGCCTGAAAGGCTTCCCATCAGCCTGACTCTAAAAAAAAAGAAAATGGGGCCTTCATTATCATTCATTAATATTTGAGTCAATAAGGCAAAATTCTTTGATGTCATGAGACCAGAGTGACGATGACCAAATGCCTGCACATCAACTGAAGTGTGTGATTTGAAAACATTCCAAAACGTTTTGTCAGATGGAATTGATCACCCCGTCCAAAACTAAATCACCACATGTTCGAAGCCGCCAAGGGGTCATGATGGTCATGCGTTTTCTCTGCACTGCTACGATTTTACTGAAAAAATGCAGAGCTCATAGGTACTAAGGCTGCCAGAAAGGCCCTTATTGACTGATTCAATGCATCAAGAGCTACGACCCTCAGTAGCTTGTCCACATCCCTGGTCTAAGATACGTCGTTGTTACCTTGATATCCCCGGTCTGCTGCTAATCAAACATCTCCAAAGGAAATGTCTCAGTGAGAAAACCATGCAGAGGGACAAGCAACACCATGAGAACCTGCATCTATGGGCCAAGTACACCAACAGCCAACAGCCAGAATCGTCACCTGCCAGGCCAGTGCTTAACAAGCTGCTGTTTCTGAGCCGCCAATGGGAAAGTTGTTCCGCTGCTCTGAATTCCGTGTCTCGAAAGTGCACCTCAATTTGCGTTGCCGGACCCTTTGGCTTCTCATCTGTGCCAAAATGCACCACGGATCCAGCATGCATCACCATCACCATCATATCCCACTGCTTAGAGGATCATCTCAGCAACCGGTTTCAGTAACACAGATGTTCATAAGTTCCCTAATATTCCCTAATATCCTATTGGTTTCTAGCATATATCATTGGAATTCATTGGATTTTAACCCCACTTACAAAGCATTTTGTAAGTAACGTGACCCTCCAAGTAGAGATTTGAGATCATAGATGTCTGAACCTGCGCTGAACCTTCACGAGCATCCTTAAAGATCTTCCCCTAAAGGATGACATACCGCAATGACCAGTGTTTCATGGTTTAGACTTCAGAAAGGGAAACAAAACAAACACAGATACAGGAAGGGGCCCCTAGATAGGTAAGTTGGTTTGGAAGGAACGTAAACTTGGATAAGTGGTAGATGCAATATGTTTGCAGTTATATATATATATATAATATAGAGTTACTTTGGATGGGGTTTTAAACCAACTTACAACGGGGGGGCCTTTCTGTACCGACAGGTTAATTACATCCCCATTGAAATATCGTTACACCCTCATGAGAGGATGTAATCCTTGAACCAATTAGTATTGTACAACTGTTTCCTTTGCATTGCATATGCTAGAAATAGCACTGGAATCAAACATATTGGGGTGAAGAGACAGTTCAGGCAGGCCAAACTCAGATCATGTTGAGTTTGCCGGTGCTCATGAACTACGGTAAATTCCAGCAAATATTCCAACAATTCCACAAAATACGAGCATTTCAATCACATGAATTCCCAGAAAATGAGTAGTTGTTTCAAGTTCAGATTCCCATTCATTCACCAAGACTTTGACCAACGGCAATCCGATCTCCGGCCTGCCTAGCAGCAGAAGCGCGTCCCGCCATGCACCTCCAACAACGAGGAGGCCGTTTCCGGGCAATACGTGGCATAGTCAGTTGGGGATACTCGTCTTTCCAACATCCCAAGTAGAGAAGGACAAAACAACAATAATTGGATTTTGACCACTAAGACATATTAAGACTATGGGGATATATTGGACACATGATGTGTGGTTGATGACTGAGTAGACTGTAACAGCACATGTTTCCTCTTGCAAGTCAAACACCCCTTATCCCTTTATGCCTACATATTCCTCCAGTCATGTACTTGACTCTATCCCTAAACCCTAATCATGTCCAGTAGTTCACGCTAGTCCAATTCACAAATACTCCCATCAACAATAGACAAACCAATCAAACATACCCATCCAAAGTCAGCCCGCACTGCTTGATAGGCCTTTCCTAAGAAATATAGTCCCGGGTCTGCGCAGTGGCGCGGTCTGAGCCGGTGGTTTCAAGGTGGGGCTCGGCATAGCGGAATGGCACCGTGTGGCTTCTGGTGTTGGTTTGCATCTCTTGAAGTCAAATCATTAAAAATGAAAGTGAATGACCATACTCTGGCAAAGGTGCAACAAAATTAAACCTGTCTCCAAATAGAGTAGATCATTGATTGTGCCACTGAGTAAGGCAAGCATCAAGCAAATGCTGCCAGAAAAAGACGTGTCTTATGCAAACCATGAGATTCATATATTACAGACTCAACCACGCTGATTCTGGAGCAAAGTAACTGCAGATGGCCTCAGATCTCCCACAGATTCTGGCGTTCATGCGGCTGACGCAAAATCCTCCGTGGTGAAATTGACGTCATCCCCTTCCCCAAATATTGGATATGAAGTATCCCCATTGATACCCTGATTCAATATTGGATCTTTTTCATTGTGGGCCCCCTTACAGGGGTAACGAAAGATGTTCCCAAATGACCCCAGATCATCCCAAATCTGTGTATTTGACACAAGCCTACTCTTCGTTTACATGATTGAAACCTCGCATCTGTCAGAAAGGGTGGCCGCCTTCAAAATGGACACACTGAAGAGTTGAAATTATCACTTACACAAGACAAATAGAATGTAAATCGGATTCCTGGCTTTGCCAGCCAGGCAGAAATTGTCTTTGCATTCCCAGACTTCAGGACACATCCTCACACCCCCCGCACCTTTGCTATTGCCAGTACGCACCCAGCGGTTTCCTGGGAAGATGAAACCCGTACCATATACCACGCATGTCTAGCTATACGTGGAGATAAAACAAAGTACCAGTACATGAGAATGTAAACATATATATATATATACAAATGTAAATATGCATATATATATACATCCATGCATGCATGCATGCATCCATCCATCCATACATCCATCCATCCATCCATCCATACATACATCCATACATACATGAATGGGTATAGATGTGAAGAGTTCAGTATTTGGATCCAACAGCATTACGCTTGAAATGCCCAGGTTGGCATGGAAACGTGTCACATTGATCAAGTACGGTTTGCCACCGCACAGCGTATCAGTTGGGGTCTTGAGTCTACAGATTCCATCAGCGCATGCACCGCTCAGAAAGTACCCGCTCAACAAACAGAAGCTTATAATATGTGTAATATTGCAATGTACTATGTGTATATCAAAGATATATGATATGTACATATATATAATATCCATTTAAAAAATCATAGATTCTGCATCCCACTTAAATTCGTTCAATATGCATCCCAGTCGCTCAGTGGAAAAAAACAAAACATATAAAATGATCTAGCTATACCTGGAATGTCATGGAATATCCCCCAGTTAAATAAATATATATATATATATGCACATAACATGATATGACCAGTATATGGGTTATGGATGGTTATGGGCTGTTGGCAAGCCCCCAGGCCATGCGCGGGAGGCTAGTGATCGCAGAAATGTGACCGCCGCTTGTGCTGCGCACTTGCACCGGGGAGCAGCTTGCCCCCCGTGCTTCGGCTATCAGTAAGGCACTACGAGATTCTGGTTTCATCCAAGTTGATGTAGAGAGACGTTTTGCCGCAGGCAGCCCTGCGTCATAGCAAAAAGTCGAGCCATTGACGAACATGTTTTCACCCGGTGACAGCTTTAGGAGCAATTTTTGACCAACCTTGTGCACGGGTTTGGAGAACTCCTCTCAGCCAATGCGCTGCAGCAGGAAGCGTCATAGCTGTTACATGCTTTTACCCCCAAAATAAGGCTGTCCTGTATATTGTCTGTTTAACAAGTCTTGGAATTCAACATTCTGGTTCACATGGCGAACAATGCAAGGAGCATTGCAGAAACACAAGTAGGCCTGGAAACATGCGGCTTTGATTTCTGATTCCAAAATAGTAGAGATTGTATATGCACTTGCTCTTCTCCAAAATCTTCCAAACCGATGGTAAGTGATGCACCATATCCCAAACAGGCTTTTTAAGACAAACACATGTACACCAAATAGGACTCCTCTAGATGCTCACCACCTGCCTATTAACATCAATTGGTAAATGATTGGTACAAAAAATCACAAAATAACCACTTACAAATTCTATGTAATATGACACCGCCGGTTTGATAGAATCAAAGCAAACAACTACCAAAGTCTGGTATGATCTCCCATTGGATACTATTGGCCGGTTGTACATGTTCAAGGCTTGAGACGGCCTGAGAGGCCTCAAAACATGGTGAATGCATCGTGTCGTTGTCAATATCCTCGCAGTGATGTCCCCATGTGTGGTTTCTCCATGTCTTTGCAAACATGGCGTACCCCTAAAATCAGATTGTTTTGATAGGGGATCAGAAATACGGAATACATCGGAATACTACATCATCCCCACTTAGTGGTTTATGAAATTGGGAATATGCTTGAATACACCCCTACAAACTGGATGAATTGCTTGCCACCTAGTATGGTTTGTCGAATTTCGAACGGTGCCTATGGCATTGTGGATCCCACATTAGGCACTTAGTTTGTCATTTCCCAATCGCATTGTTCTGGGCTTATCACCCATATCCCATTCTATCTCCGATCCCATTGAATCCTCCATTCATACAGGTACCGTAAATTACAAAATGGCTTAATCTAGATTCCACAATTCATGTTTGTGTCACCCATGCTTTTCCATTTCTGGTTGGTAAAAATTCCGCATGGCCATCTAAAGCCCCGTTGATAGAGATCTAAAAACCCTCTGGTAAGCAAACATGGCTATGGAAAATCACCATGTTTAATGGGAAAATCAACTATAAATGGTCATTTTCAATAGCTATGTTAGTTCACCAGAAGGTAAATGAACATAAATATTGCATTGGAAAACCATCGCTGCTATCGATCTATCTACCGTTACATCAATCCATCTCTCCACCTATCTATATAATCTATCTCTCCATCAATCCACCTAGTTAGTCTATCTATCCATCTATCCATCTATCGACCTACTACCCTATCCATCCAGCCATCCATCCACCCACCCATCTATCCATTTTCCACATATTAACATATATATATATATATAAAAGCCGATAGATAGACCCCGTAGATGGATAGATGGATGAAACATGGATACTGATCAATTATGATCAATTGATCCTCCAGCCAATGGGCATTGATCTCCACATATCTACTGGGTCACCCAATTTACCCCAATTTACCTGGAGGATGACTGACTAACCCAGTAGATGATCAATTGGATTTTATAAGATTTGATCATATTCATAATTTATATCGCCCAGTAGATGATCAGTTGGATTTTACAACATTTTATCATATTTATAATCAATATCATCATAGAAATATCATAGAATAATATGTCCTTATCCTTAATATCTATAATCCATATATTCCTAGAAAATCGGACAGATTTAATATCTATAATTAATATATATATATATATATAATCAATATCTATAATAACAATTTACCACCGGATCCATCCCAGATGACTGGCCCCAGGGCCTCCTCCATAGCCCCGGTCGTAGCTCTCGTAGCTCTCGTAGCTTTGGTTATAGCCTCCACCGTCTCCGGCCGGAGGGGCCCAATCCACAACGCCCACCGGCAGTGGACCTGGGAGGAACATGGAATCTACAATGCGGGGCCCCCAAACGTTATAAGTTGGTTTATAAACCCCATGAACTAGTTCGTTATAAGTATCATAAACCATAGTTATTGGAGTTACAAACCAACTTAGCTATCGTTTGGGGGCCCCACATTGTATGGGCATCTTGGGATTCCATGCTGGTGTTTAAAGGGATAAACAATGGACATCAATGGACAAAATTGAGTACCATCCAATTATTGGAGGGTGAAGACTAAAAAGGTGGATTTCAATCATCTGCAATCTGTGGTCCAGGTCTTTAATTTTGACCCCCAAATGGGAGAGGACCTATGGAAATCTTGTGTGAAACATGGGGTTTTCATCAAGAACATCATGGGGAGATAAGACAACTAGATGGAGATTGAATGGATATTGATACATTGAGACTTAATCAACATGAAGCAACCAAAATGAATGTTCGGACCATTCAAAACAACATGACATGAGGAGATTTCAAGATAAGAATGGGGATGTAGGGGGATGTAGCCAAAAATGAAAATGGGTGAAACATATTTAAAAATATATAGGTAAAACATGCAACTGGGAGTTTAACTCTAAATCAACTCAAAGAAACTGGTCATCTACCAGTTCATATCCTGTGTTGGGAGTATAAAGCCCACGATTTCTGTCTTGGTCGAAGTGTGAGGCCCTTGGCGGGTGGGCCTGATTGCATGGTCAGTGCTTGTCTCCAGACAGATTGACTATAATTCTGGGTAAATTACTCAAATTTCTCATACCATCTGGTGATCAAGCATGGCTTGCTGGGAAATCAACCATTTGGATTTGCTTCGATGCTGTTCCCATATGCCTACATATATATATATATATATATATCAATGTATATATTATATATATATATATGGTCCAGCCCTCCCAGGCCCCCCCCCTCCCCCCCCAATGGGTATGGGTCTACAGATCCAGGGTATATCAGGCTATATAGGGGTATATCATGTATATATGTATGTATTCATGAATGTATGTCTGTCTGTATGCCCCCCGCCCCCCCCTGTGGGATGGGGTGGGGGGTCGGTATGTAGATGTGATTGTATGTATGCATCCATGCATGTATAAATGGAAGAATATATAATATATGTATGTATCAATGTATGTACGTATGTATGTATGTAT
>BGPT01000165.1:272348-284553 GCA_003297045.1 Symbiodinium sp. clade C Y103 | reverse complement strand
GAATTTACAAGAAAAAACAGAAGGCCCATGCTTTGCGCAAGAAATGGCCTAGGAAATTCCAAAATCGTTCCGATTTGCACAAAAATGCCAAAAGTTGTCTCGCAAAAAGTACGCAAATTTCCTGCAAAAATGCGCAAATATCCGCAAGAATGCGCAAATCGGAATTTCTTAACTGCTGCGTTTTTATGAATGTGGCAAATCGCATCAAATCGCAGCTTCTGAAACTGAAACTATTAGTAAATTATTTCTGAAAAGCATGCATGCTTCAAACTAGCGATTTCNGAATGTGGCAAATCGCATCAAATCGCAGCTTCTGAAACTGAAACTATTAGTAAATTATTTCTGAAAAGCATGCATGCTTCAAACTAGCGATTTCCACATGTTCTGAATGTTCCTACATGTTTCAGGCCTTGAATCTTTGGTGGCTCCAATCACCAAAACAAACTCTGAAAAAAATGGGGACGCACGGGTATTATCACCAGCAATTCAAATGGCTGGATTGTCAGGGGCCTATTGCGGCAAAACATTTCAACCACTCGTGCCACACAAAGGTGTCAGTCAGAAATGCTGTAAAGAGTTCACTTTTTGTTGAAACCGTTTACATTTAAGATCAACCGTTTCAATCGGCCCAAAAGTGCAGAAATCCCAATTGTACAGAATTTTCTGTACTTTGGAAGGTCCAGGAAGTTGATATCACTGGTTAATCACAAGCAGTCTTGATTGATGTTGCCGATTCCTTTGGAACAACACAGCCCACGGACAAAGGAACATGTACACCATGTTGTGTTTGTTCGAAATCAAATTTAACATCAAATATTGGTTGGTCTATACGTATTTAACATGATTTAACTAGTCAACAATAAGGATTTACTGTACCATGCCAAGCTTAGATACCCTGCATTACCCCGCAACATATTTCCCATCTATGGGGAGAGCTTAAAATGCTAAACTACCAAGGTAAGGTTTTGCCAAACACATATGAACACTATCATCCTATGTATACCATCATCCGTATACATATATATATATATGCATATGCATATATATATATAATATGTATAGGTATAATATATATTATATATACACATTAATGATATGTTATCCCAATATGCATTCCCATCCCAATGTGGCATTCCTTGCAGTCAAACCGTGCCAGGGTCACTTCATCATCAGGGCGCCGATGCCACCGCTGATGGCTCCTCCGAAGAGAAATTGTCCCAAGGCCATCTCTGCCTCCAGGAAAACATGTGTGACATCAGGTTGTTTAAACGATCAAACGGCTGGGAAATCCCTCATTTACCTCTGAATAATGGTTATGGAGATGTATTGGAGATGTTATTGAGATTTTATTGAGTGGCATTTAAATTGGGCACCCCCACAAATGGAGGTTTATGGCTGGGAAGATTTAAGTAAATGGGAGATTCTAGATGGTTGAGTCAATATGCAATCCCACTTTTGTTTCTTAAATCATCATTATATAATTAATTTTCCAATTGATTGAACCACCAAATCAGGGTTGCTCCCAACAACCCTAATGGCAATGGCTATGGGTCCCTTTACCCTGGTAAATGTATGGAAACTCGTAGGTTTTGGACCCATTCCCAAATTAGAAGCAGAAAATACCGGGACATTTCACAAATAGGTGCTAAATCGCCAAGACTGTGGGTTGATATGAATAGTTCACCAACCTTCAATGTTCAGTGGATTGATTTGCATTTCAAGTTTAATACTTATGCCGTAATAAGGTCAATACAGTGAAACTAACTTTATCATGGTGATGCTGCTGTAAGGCCATTACAATGAAACTCGCTTTCCAACACGTCTGGGGGTCATGAAAAATATGAACTGGGACCATCATGTCGATTAGGATGGAATTCATCAATCGCTGCAGACACACGGAGAATAAGTAAGCATCGATTCTTTGCAGCTATGGCTATTCTTCAGTTTTAGTTGTTTCACGAGGTTTATCTTCACCTTTCGACAGTCAGAACCAACCCCTCCTGCTGACAGCAGGCCCCCAAGGATTCTTTGCCGAATGCGAGAAGTCGCATGTCGAAAGATGTCGAAAAACAGACGCCCTAACAGCATCGTGTGCTCAAGCGGCTGATCGCCTTCAGATGCCTTCAGCCTGCCGAATTCAACCTACAAAAGACACAACCTGCGGTGGCAGGTCAGCGATGCGCGCAGTGGAGATGTGGCAGTCACGCGAGGAGCAACCTGTACAATTGTTGGACCTCTGTAACTCTACGGCGCTCAAAATGGCTTCTTCAAACAACACAATTTGAATCAATTTGATACAATTTGTCTATACCAAATCATTAAAGTCAACCGAGGCAAAATCGCGGCTACGATCTGGTGCCCGTGCAACCAGAGTCTTTGAACACCCACGCCACATCACTCCTTTGCAACAAGACTTGCTACACACTGAGTGCAGGCCGGACAGGTGCAAAAGGAGCTTCTTTGGAGTGCACAAACATCGAAAAATGCCAGCAGCACCTTTCCGTCAGCTCGGAGAAAAGTGCTGCTGGCAGTCAAATGCTCAATTGCTGCTGTACATACATGCTTAAAAATCACCTCACAGTAAACAACAGGGTGCTTAAGTTTCAATTTGACCTAACCGCTTGGTCCGCGTGAAACTCAGCCCTGTGAAAATCCGAGACTCACACCTCTACATCCTCTGGCGATGGCTCACCACCCTGCTGGATTTGCATAGCCTGGACAGGTCAAAAGTTGAGACCAAGCACGCAGCCAGAACTCGGCAATGGGGGGCTCCAGAAACTCCACATGGACAAAGAAAAAACAAAGTTGAGACGATGCAGTAAGACCCGGCCGCAGCAACAAAAATGGCTTGGGTTCTACGGGACGTATGACCCCCCGTTCTTTGGCCACCAAACTACCGAAATGGGTCTTCCGGAGACCATCATATTCTACAATCTGGACCGTTCTACAGATTTTCCAAACAAGCATGAGCTCAAATTGACGTTGAGAGATGTTGACAATCCATCAACATCCATTCACATGTTGAAATTCCATGGGACATGTTGGAACGTGCTGAAGGTAGAATCCAAGATGAGAATCGATGCTGGAGCAGTGTCAAAACCCTCAACGGCATTCCATTTAAACCTGGTTGGTTAAGAACAGGATTCTCATAATGATAATGTGAATGCCGCCCATCATGTAAAGGGTAGCAGAACCGCCTATAAAGTATCAACCAAGAAGGGTTTTCAACACTGCTCAATTCCAAACATGGAGAAGGCATACCGCTCGGAGCGTCTTCCGGACTTCCCATGCTCTGATGAAACCAGTCTACAGTCATGGGATGTGCCTCAGACGTTGCATCCCTACACATCTTTTTGGTGAGATGCCGAGGTGCAGAGGATGGCGCGCAAAATGCCAAGAGCAGGAAGAGAAATGGAAGGCTCACAACTGCCAACAGGCTTGCGTCCATCACTGCCACTATACCTTCAGCGAAACTTTTCCGATGATCGATTTGAGTTTTTTTTTCCACGGGAAAACCAGCTGCCAACCATGATTCTCTGTGTCTTTCTTTGCAACAAAATGGGTGTGTGTGGGAAAGAAAAATCCTCTGGGTCTACAAAACCCATCGTTGCTGTGATTTAATGATTTGAAACATGATTTGATTCGCGTGTAAATACCAATTGTTGGCCAAAGCCAAAGGAGGCCTGGAGGAAGGGAACAACCTTTGCCCATCAAAGAGTAGGGGCCCATGGCCCAATCAGCAATGCAATGAAGTATTGGAATAAACAACAGGAATGGGCTGATGTAACTGGGAAAAATGCGGACATATTGTGAAAAATTGGGATTTCACAAGGGAAAATGGAGAAGAATGGGGAGTGAGGAGCCTACCCCAAAGTTCCATGAGGCTTGAAAGCTCATTTTTGCCATTGTTCGGTAAGGTATTGGGCCTATATCCAGCATTTCCAAACAAACCCTCAATTCACAGCTATCCATTGGTGAAATCATGTGAAATCCCTATCTTTGATGCTTAGACCCGTATAAATAAACTCCTTGGAGAAACATATGGTGGGGTGAACCTTCCTTCCTGCACCGAAGCACCTACGAGATCATCCACCTTGCTGTTCATCAGAGAGTTCCACGCATGCCTCGGCCGACACATTTCTCCATGTTAAGATCCCTCCGCGGAATGATCTCTGGATGTTGAGGTAAGAACCGAGTGGATGCACTGAAGAGTTTTTGTAATCCCATAGTTTATCTTTCCAGGTGTCTTTTGGGGGATCGCCAAATTCAGAGAAACACCCGTTACTACTCGGGTTGTACACATTAAAGGCATGTCGGTACAATTGGACTGATATACGCTTTCACTGCAGAAACTCGATTTGTTCCCACCCCAGGAATTCAGAAAAAACACCTTCAGAAGAGACTTTACGGAAAGGTATCAACAACCACCATTCACCCTGGGGTTAGCAAACCCTAGTAATCAATAATGATCATTGATTGGGCTGTCATCATGATAGTTGTCCCACCCGATGTCCACGCCCAGTCATTCTTGCGGACAACTTTCTCGCTGATGGGAGTCGGATATAGGAATCAATTTGAGTCAACATGGACCTCAAATTCTGATGGCTCCAAACTTAAACCGACGAACTCCGTAGAAACCACTGGGGCTTAAAGTTTTCCCCGCCACCTACGAGAGACTTTCAACAACACACGATGGCCCGTTTCCATGATCGAGGGGCACGAGCAAAAAGGTCAAAACAAAGGCGGCGAGCAAACAAGCTGTGCAGGTCTTCCCAACGTAGTTGACTGGATCTAGCACCTCAGCTGGCAATGCTGCCTGTGATGATGACGATGATAACGATGATGACGATCATCCTCCTCCTCCTCCTCCTCCTCCTCCTGCTCCTCCTCCTCCTCCTCCTCAGCATCAGCATCAGCATCAGCATCATCATCATCATCATCATCATCATCATCATCATCATCATCATCATCGTCATCGTCATCGTCATCCTCATACTCATCCTCATGCGCATTATGCTCATTATGCTCATCTACGCTACCATCCAGTATCGAAGACTCGCGTCCCTGGAAACCCGCAGCCAGGGCGCTTGAGAGACTGCAAGCACCGTGATCGATGCTGCTGCCCAGCCAATGCCAATGCCTCGGTGGGAGGCAGCCCTGCTGGGGCGTGTCAAGAACTCGCCCTGAGAGAATCCCACCTAACACATGCTGACCTTATTTATTTATATAGTAAATAGAATGTATATATATATATATATGATGTACATTGATGTACTATATGTTCCGGAAAATCTGGCAAAATAGATGAACAATTGAACATAGCTTTGTGTGGATCGTCTTCCTACCAAAAGTGGGGATTTCCATTGCTATTGCCATGGTAGATTTCTGGAGGGTAGAACTTGGCAGGATATGCATTTTTCACCATTATCCACGACTATCTACTCTCTATGGCCCGGAAAACCATGTTTAAGCAGTGGATCTAGTCATTGTGACATTGTGGGGTCCATATGTGCTAGGGTCTAAACATGCATGGCATGTTGTCAACATGGTCAGTCATCCCATAATGGCAATCCTTTTGACGGGTAGAGCCCCACCAAGTGGATTAATCCAACTTTTGCCCATGGCACATATAGTGAATGCCATATAAGGGATAGGATCACTGAGTGCTCTAGACATCGGGGTCCTGTGGAGTTTGGAATCCTTATGAGTCCTTATGGGTCCTTTGGAGTCTTTTGGACCCACAGTTGATCCTCAGGTAAACTAAGAAAATGATAGAGAAATCCAGGGGCTTCCATTGCCATCTTATAAAATCAGTGTAGTTCCGCAAATTTCCATCTTTTAGAGGTGCACATTTGATACCCTCATCCACGCCAGTTTCCATCGCCGAAGTGCTTCCCAAGGTCATTAGAACGAGGTTTTTACACCACCTGAGAGCTTTTGCCAAACACCGTGACAGCATCATTTCGCTTCTAGTCTAGGCACAGCCTGTGTGCACTGTCTGAGAGTCTTCAGGACTGAACTGGTTGAAATGTTGAGCTGACACCAAAGATGATGCTTGAGGAGTGAGAACAGAAACTGTCCCACTATAAACCAATTCTACTTCTTTCAATGCAGACATCCAACCGTAGCGTCTTTGAGGATGCTTTCGAACAACTTATCACCAAACAGGCTACTGTTGGTAAAGCAATAGGATCCACCATTGCATCCCCCATGACTTACCATTTTCATGGCTGGTCTAAACCATCAATCCATATGGTTCATGGCATCGCTTCACAAACATTAGCTGATCAGGATTCCATTGGTCCTCTCATCGACGACAATGTCTGACATCCAAATCCTCCAAGTCACTTTTCGCGGAGGAACAGGCAACACAAGAGCGATGAAATCGACCTCATCAGATCAGCAGGACTTTTTGCGAAACCATGCGAAGCCTCCAGGACATGCCGTTGACCTCCTGATGACATGGCTACTCCTAGATACCATGCAAAAAGTAGAATTCTTACTTGCGCTCTCCGTTGATATTCCCTAACCCACTGAAATTACCTACTTTTCTTTACTTTTCACCGGTTTCCCAGATGAACTTGTCGGAAAATAGGGCGCCCGAACATCCAGTGGTTTAGAATTTTAGAATCATGTTCCCTATTATTTCATGGCGATGCATTGGTGGTAAAGTTGTCTGAACACACGGGCCTATCCCTCAAATCGAGAGGTTAATCATTATACTACTTACTTTACATAGCCGAAGAAAATAAGCATTGCTGGTTTTAACCCATCCCCAAAATATGCTCGTCATCTCAATCAATCATCCCTTTTGTTTGCTTGAAACATCTTGAAACACAATGAATCTTTGAAATCACCAGCCCGATTGGTACCCAGTGGATTCTCGTGGCACCGCCCAAATCCACTGGTGTATTCAGTCGCCTAGGTGCATGGTCATGGTCACAATACACAGTAGCCGAGTGTGAATCCTGGGTGGGTGTCTGAAAATGGAAGTACTTGGAGGATCATTCCACGACTCGTCCGTGGCTAGTCACTGGGGTCATAAAATGTTACAAGTGATAACCCGGCTATAAATGAGATAATGCAAAAGACTTATTCACCGGGATTACAAATAGGATTACTTTGTAGTTGCTAGCTGCGATGATCCTCCAATGGTGGAGCGGCCATGGGATGGGGAATATGGGGGCATCAAGAGACGCATGGGGATATGAATCCACAGAATGGATCCAACATGTTTGCTGCAACCCTGACGTTTGACCGCCCTGGAGTTGTGGAAGGCTTGCGTATTTCCATGTATTTCCATTTGTTTATGTAGGTAAACATGTATATGTATATATGCGTATCCCATTCAATCTATTGTTCAGAGGAGGTGGCGGATTCGAATTTCTTATGAAGATAAGTGGTGGTCGAACGTCCTCGTTGGAGCGAAGTTGTTTCTGGGAAAACGGAACATGATTGAAACCACACACCATACCACAATATACCATACTATATTACATGTGATTACATACTGTCTATATGTATATATATATATATATATTCAATATGGATTTGTCTCCAACTGTGGAGATATGCCCCAATGAACAATGATGCCACAAACCCTACCAAACCATGGGATGGGAGATCGACGCCATTTCCAGGGGAAATTAGGCTTGATTTCAAAGGTTCACCACATGTGGGACATATACTCCCATTGTTCTTGGTTTTGCAGCATTACCTCCAGCCTTTTTGTGAGTTCTATCCCAAGTCTACAGGCTCATCCCACTTAGTAAGCGCTTCATAACCCTGGTAAGTCCCCTAATTAGTTTATCTCATATATATATATATATACATATGATTACAATTGATTACATATGTAAATGATATAACTACGGCTACGAAGCGCTTCCGATCAGTGAGATTCAAGTGACCAGCCCAATCAAAATGAGGATTCCCACTGTAGTTCAACTAATAATGATCCACCCCCTTGAGAAGGACTTATATATACATACTTATACAGTATACTGTATATCATTATCCATTTCTGGTGAAATCAGTGGCAATTTATTCGATTTATCCCAATACTAGGTTTGTTGACCGGCATCTTTGGTGACCCCTCCCTCCAACTGCATCCTAGCGTGGTCAAGAACTCCACTGAAGTCCAAACAGGAGAACCCCTTCTGTACATGGGCCACAAATCACTTCTTCCTGGACACCCAAGCAGCCAGAAACAAATGTTGATGTCCCCAGTGCCAAGCATTCTTCACTACCATAGTGTTTCACCACCATAGCGATTTCTGGTTCTTTGGGGGTCTAGTTACAGTTCAAATTTGGGGTAACTATGAACTTCTAGGGGACTCCGACAAACAGCAATCAACGACAGCTGCACACCATGACGCTCGTTTTGGTCGCGTTGGGCACGGTCACAAACCCCTCGAAACATTGAGATTCACATCGCCAATACTTTCTGTTGGTTTCACTTCCTGGGATTGCACAGGCGTATTGCCTTTTCTCTGCTTCTTTTCGATCCTGGCTTGTTGTTTCAACTCCAGTGTCTCATATTCAGCTCTCAATTGGTAAGAGCCACGTTGCATTACTGATCTGAGGAAGTCAGCTGTCATGAACTTGGTCAAACTATCGGCTAGTTGAACGCTACCATCAATCCATCGAATGCAGCCATTGTGTCTCCTCAAATATTCTCGTATGATCGCCAGATCAATGGTGGTTCGTTTATCTGTGGAACCGGAACCGGTGGGACAGGTGAGTGCATCATACACTGACTTGGCATCAGTGATCAAACCAAATTCCAGTGGTTCTATCATGGTTTCCCAATCGATTCCTTCTTGACGGATCAACGATCGATAAAAGAACTCGGCAAGCAAATACCTGTACCAACAAGCTACTGCAGCACTCTCAACTATGCCCTGGGTTTCAGCACTTAGAGTGGATACAGTACGTCGTTTCAACGTGTGACTCTTCCAACCAATCATAGAGAAAGAAGCTTCTTCACCTCTCAGCATGCTACGGTCGGCTGCTAAGACCACATATCCTGCTTGTGATTTGTGTTCACCAGCTTCATCTTTGGCATTTCCCCAAGCAGCGTCAGAAGAAACCATTATACATAGATCTTCAGGGTTGATTGGTCGTATTCGTACTTCTAAGTCTTTGTATACAGGTTGGCTTCTTTGAGAATGCGATTGCATGTTTTCAAGTCACCTATTGTTGGAGTTGGAAATGCTTGCATCAAGAGAGACACACTACCACATAGATCTATTCGAGTCTCTTTGGATAGCCAGCTCAATGCACCCACTTTTTCTCGTAGACTTTTCACTTGTTCTGGAGTGCAAGGTGTATCATTGTGGAGGCCTTTTGGGATATGTATCCTATCTTTACATTTGTTCTCGGCGTAGTACTGCTGGGATACTGAAATGGAGAAATCCTTGTGTTGACGCAAATCCTTTCCACAAAACCGACCTGCATCATATTCCCATTTTCCAAATTTGTACTGTTGCTTCAATCCCTCCATGAGTGCTTGATGACGACTGTTACCTCCACTGATCAAGTCATCGGTAGCTACCATGATAATTCCTTCCAAAGTATTGTCAGGAGCATGCAACATGTAGCAACAAGCATCAAGAATGGATGGCTGATATCCCATGGATTTGAACAGTTTATCCAAGTGTTGATTCCATCTGTAAGGGGCGTCCACCAAACCGTAAACAGTCTTGCAGATTTGGATAAGACATCCTGGTTGAACTCCTGGCAAATCCTTCACCGGAGGCTCGCAAAACAAAGGCTGTTCACGCTGCAGACCATCGCCCTGCATGAATGCCTGGCTGAAATCTGCAAAATGCATTCGCCAGCGTTTGGAGGCCAAAACCTGCAAGCCTAACATGAAAGTATCCCGGTGAATTACCGGTGACGATGCACAAACGGAAAAGATGTCCGGATCCTTGTCACCCCTAGCTATCCATCTTGACTTGGCTTTACAAGGAATACCTGAAGGACTACAGTTCAGGATTTGACTGGGTTCCAATTGACTCGGATCATCAAGTGGTTTGGCAACATGCAGAAGCCGGCTCTGCATCACTCGGTTGGGCATCTGCTGTCGGATGCGCTGAGACTCTACTGGATCAAGGACTTTGATGGCACCATTGGCAATGTTGGTGTTCCATTCCTTATCAATCGCAGTTTTAAACAAATGGGCATCATGTGGATTAAGATCTTTGAGCTTGATTTCTTTGGAGGCTTTCTTACTGATCTCATCGGTACTTTGACCCATTGCAGTATACCACGCATTGATAGGTTTTTCATCCGTTTCTATCTCCAAGAGCAATTCATGATCACTTTCCATTGCCATAGTTTCTTCATCTGAGTCCTCATAGATGGTCGGTGATGGATAACCATCAGACATTTCCTCAGGTGCAGCTGACTCTGTTGGCGGCTCAAGTCTGGGAATCTTGGAACGAACAACTGGAGGTTGTTTTCCATAGTTGCGTTTTCTACCGGTTGGATGTTCAAAGTCTGGAAAAGGCTCACCACGTATGTCACTAACACCACTGATCTTGGTTTCGCGAATGGAGTCACGAACATTGCATAACCGTTTCAAAACTTCACTACATGAAGCATCTTCATCTTCGCTGACTCTACGGCATTGTTCTGGTGCAGCTTTGATCAGGCGTCCCTGAAAGGCAATGTATATGCTGGAAGGATATTGTGTAGCAATAACCCTGCATGGTCCGTTCCAAAAAGCATGATTAGGTCTTCTTGTAGCAGAGTGATGTACACCAACCTTATTGAACTGTCCTCGTGACCAGAAATATACCAATTGCCCTATTTCAAATGGTTCAGTTGTTCTGGGACCGCTCGCAACTGCACGACGAATGGCTGTGGCACATTCGGAAGCAAAGAAGGCTTTTCCTGCACATTCCCTCATCCTCTGTTGTCGCTGTAAAGTGACATCTCCAAGTGAAATCATATCATGATGTTGCAGATTATCTTCTTGTTCCCTTGACATCAAAACATCACCTGGCATGGATGGAGTGTATCCAAAAACTCGATGTATGGCAGAATAACCTCCTCGATGAGTCAAACGATTCTTGTACATGACTACCGTTTCCAAAAGTTCGAGAATTTCTCCAAGATCATCAGTTCTTCCATAGTCCAAACTGGCTTTGTTGAACATTGTTTTGAAGCTACCTCCCTCACGTTCAGTAATGCTATTCTGAGTTGGGCTTTCCAAACTTGAAGGGTCTACCTCAGTACCATCAGTTGAGCAACGATAGAGGAAATCTTTGAGAAACTCCGTCCCAAGATCTGGCTTGATGACCTTTGGCGGACCAAACAACTTGACCCATTGTCGATAGGCAGCTCTGGCATCGGATGCACGTTCACCTTGGAGAGGAATGACCATTTGGTATCTTGTTCCACAACAGATGACATTCAAACATTTGATACTATGATCAAAGTGTTTCACCGTGAAGGTGTCAATGCCTACCACTTCATTGAATTGAAGCTCTCTAGGTGGTGCTGCTCTACGCCATGGTTTGGGTCTAGTGTTCTCTCGACATTGAGAGCATGAATACATTTTTGCCAATGCCATTGTCGCAAGTGAAGCTCCACCCAACTTGAGAATTCGAAGAAAACGATCATGATTTGGATGTCCCATGCCTTTATGAGCACGATCGATTTCCTGTGACAACATTTTCCTTTGCTGGGGCGACAACTGTTGAAGTTCCTGTTCTTCAGCTTCGTTGGGTGATGGAACGGATTGCAACGGCATTTCATCATCTCGAAGGACATTGGCAGCGAATTGTGCAACACTGGGATCATGCTCAAACTCGTATGTCACTTCAGTTGGATCACTTACAAAACACCAATCATCCGAGTTGGAGACATGGTTCTCTGGACTACTTGAAACTCGATGCAAACGGATGTTTTGCTGCAATGGCAAATTTTTTGCGTCTTCAGCTACACCTCCTCGCGGTGGACGCGGGCCTTCGGGTGCGAAGTAGCACAGAGTGATTGGAAGGACGAAAAGAAATATCAAAAGCCCAAAAAAAATGATGAAAAAAATCCTAAAAAACAAGAAAAAATCACAAAATTGATGAAAAGACAAATAAAAAAGGAAGAATTCGAAGTGCACTTGTGCAAATCAATTCAAGATGTCTCGAGAGGCTGTGGGCGGCCCGGTTTGTTTACTTTGTTAACTCTAGGCCTGCTTCTC
>BGPT01000165.1:202660-250679 GCA_003297045.1 Symbiodinium sp. clade C Y103 | reverse complement strand
TGTACTTTCAAGAACTACTGGTTCAAACCCCAAATTCTGCCGAGCACACCTTTGTTGCATGTCAGTGTGTTGTCGTTTTAAATCCGTATACCTGTCGGCCGCAGCCAAAGGAGTGGACGCTGATGGCCGCAACACTGAGTTCTGGAAAGGGGATGTTATGGCACAGTCCAAGGCCAGTTTCGGAAACCGTCTCCACGAGGATTGCTGAACATCAGGCAACGAAACAATCAACACATCCGCAGGTCTAGCTTGGGGCATGTCCAGGAGGAGGTTAGGGGGTTCAAGAGCAGGCCGGGCTCCGGCACGCGCGGCCAGGCGGTAGACCACATTTCTTAATGAGGTATGCATGACTTGTTTATGCCCTTGTCCCATGCAACTCATACAATGGTGTCCATATGCGTCCAAATGATTTTGACAGAAAGAACATGCCAAGCCGTCTTCAAACACCTTGATCCCCAACCGCATAGAAAGGCTATCTCGAAATGCAGCGTTGGAANGCGTCCAAATGATTTTGACAGAAAGAACATGCCAAGCCGTCTTCAAACACCTTGATCCCCAACCGCATAGAAAGGCTATCTCGAAATGCAGCGTTGGAAAGAAGGGTGTCTTGATTCCAGCTAGGAATGGCTTTCAACCAAGAATCCGCGGAAGGGGCGGCAACNCATAGAAAGGCTATCTCGAAATGCAGCGTTGGAAAGAAGGGTGTCTTGATTCCAGCTAGGAATGGCTTTCAACCAAGAATCCGCGGAAGGGGCGGCAACAGCAGTCAACCTGGCCTGCCCAACCCGGTCCTGTTGTTACACCAACCCCGAATACACTTGGTGGTGAAGACGTTGTAAAACAGTTTTACATATAATTGCATATATATATATGTATATATATATATATAAATATATGATAAATGTACACAATAATTGCCGGTCTAGTCTAGATAGTGAAAATTAATTGTTTGTCGGTTTAATCGGTTTAATCCACATGTGTACAGTAATATAGCAATGGCATTTGTTTGAGGCCCTAAAAATCCATTTTGTTGGTGGTTAAATCCACTAAATCCATCTAAATCCGCCTTTCTAGGTGATCACCCCCTAGTTGGAAACTATTTGCACGGTCCGTGCCCTGACTAACCCCCGCTTAAAAATCCATTTTGAGGTACGATGCGCTCATCATGAGGGGCGACTTTTATCTGTCGTATTTGGAGAAAATGAAGGAGTCCCACCCACATCATGCGGGCACAACCCCACCCAAAAACTGATTTCATCATTCAAATGGTACCCCCAATCAAAACAGCACACTTTTACTTACCACAACTATCTATAAATGGCTCTTTAAGGGAGGCATAACCACTTCTGAAAGCCAACAGCCGACCCGGGTGAAACCTTGTATTTTCATGATGGGGTGGGGATGGGGTGGGGTGGGATGTTAATGTTCAATTTTGCTTGCACAGATACTTGAGGTTACGCTACAGGTTCAACATGGTTCAACTCAAGAAGAACATGGTATTTTCCTTTCTCCTGCTGTTGCCTGAATGTCCAAATTCGAGGGAAGACAAGGTTCTGAGATCACAAACCCATGGCTTAAAATGGGACACACACATGTTTGCAATGAGCAAAATCGACAAACACAACACCCTTCCAGTATTTCATGCCTTGCGCGCATTGGGGGTTTGTACAAAATACTCAGTGTCGCTATTGCCGCCGTTACCTCAGGCCATCCCCGTCATGGCGGCCCTGGCACATACAATGGCAGCTTCCCGGGCTGCGAGGGCCATCTCCAGACTGAGAAGCCCGAAATCTGAGACTGTCCACCTCAGGTTGGGCATGGTTCCCCCCAAAAAAACGGATGCCGTCATAAATTTGGGATTTCCCGGCCAAGAATACGGGTTCAAACATGTTAAAACCTAACATTTACATGGGGATTTAAGATTGATTTTATGTTGATTCATGACGGCTAAGTCGGTTTGTGACCTGGCCAACTTGGGTTTATGGTAGATATATCCACAATTGATGCGGTTCGGAAACCAAATAACCAACTTATACCTGAGGGGGCACCACCTTGCAAAACAAATATGGGATACTGGGCTTTCCCCACGATGAGAAACCAAATCAAATCTGTAAATGTAGTCAAAACTCTGAAACATAGATACTAAAAGCCACAAGGAACACACCCCTAAATACTGGAGAGTTGCTGGGGATTTCAATATATTTTGGTCACCAATAGTAACAAATCCCTTATGAATTAGGAGCATTCATAATCCCCAAATAAACCACCATCATTGCTGGCACTGGGATACCACATTTCAAGGGCAAACAGGAAGGTCCCCCCACTCATAAGTTTGTCCACAATCAACAACCCATCGAATTGATTCTGATTATGATTACCCTCTGGTAAACTAACATAGCTATTGAAAATGGCCATTTAGTGGATTTTCCCATTAATAGCATGGTGATTTTCCATAGCTATGTTAGTTTACCAGAGGGTATAGACTACAGATATAATGTGGTAAGCCCAAAAAGAGTTCATCCCCAATATCCCCAGAAATAGCCTGTGTGATGTATACACCCAACTATATTGAAGGGTTATGGCATTGGGTTTATAATTATATGTATAATTATAAATATAATTATATATATATATATAATTACATATATATATATAATTAGATATATATATATATATATCACTTGTTCAACCCAGTGAAGCTAGCAATCAACCAACTTACCTATCGTTCGGGGGTGCTTCGCCAGCAGGGCGGCTGAACCACTTGTTTTTTGTCCAAGACACGATTCGCAACTGTCACGGATTCAATGCCTTGAATCAACCAATGCCCGTGGCCAAGATCACAAGGTTTGCTTGTATTTGCTGCAAATGGCCCAGAACATGTATGTATATCTAAATATGTATTGTGTCTATATACATATATCTCTATATACATGAATATGTTTGTGTATACATATAAAGCCATGTCTCTGTATACAGATTATATATATTACATAATATGCAAACATGACATTGTCATTAAATTGTCGACATGATTCGCAAAACAGTGGATGAATCAATTGGAACATACGAGTGCTGGCCGAGCCATTGACATTCTACGGGCTAGCCCGTCCTCCAGAGTGAGTCATGGATCTTGCATCTTGGCGTTGCATTTGAGCAGGAACATCTTTTGGGAGATACTATAAATGAATATAAATGATAAAGAAACATATATCAATCATCCATGTTTCATCGGATTTTCCATTATCAACCATCCAGCTATTGGTATACCCCCATTTATGGAAGCCCCCAAATATCAAGATCCAAATCTGCTTCAATTTGTTGGAGCAAATCAATGGCGCTACATCGATGGGCCCACACTGAAGTCCTTTCTGACTGTACCTGAGTAGTTTATGACATTATCCGAACCGGTACACCAAACCTCCAAAGGAGGTACAAAAAACATCACTCTGAATGCTGAAATTAGGATGCTGCATCTGAAAATACCATGCTGTAAATCAGTTGACGAACCGTGCCAACATGTTTGACACAAACCCAACCAAAACATACTAAAACTGATTATTTGTTGCTGGATCCCCTTGCAAATGTTAGCCGATTGGGGATCATCCTTCCAGAAACTTTATCATAGCATGCTGGTGGTGAAACAATTTTTGGAAGATCCCAGCGAATGACATACATGGACCTTACGTGATCTACTGCTCCAAAAATGGATCATTGAATGAATCATTGATGGATCATGATAATTCATCATGATTCATGATAAAACATGATGATTCATAATGTAATTTTCGCTGTTCCCTTCATTTTCAGATCCAGTCACTGCCAGCAGTGGCCACTCGTCCAAGTTGTCCTGGTGTCGGGCCGCGAGACGCGTTGGACTCCGGCGCCGCCATGGCGACACACACAACGTGCGACGAAGTGAAACCGACGAAGTGAACTCGAGAAAACTGGTGGCAAGAGATGCGAATCTTGGTGGCATTTAACTCAACAAAAATCTAGCCCCAATTGGGATTTGATGATTTGACCACCAGAAGTTTGGAGGTAAACAATGGCAATTCACCAGAGCAGTATGGAAAAGTATGGAAAAGTGGTATAATGTATACTACCAGCCGAACCACGGGCATTTCGCCTGGATTAACCAGCAGTCTAATTGTGTATCAGGGGCATTCTTCACCTGGCAGTTTATTGGGATGTCAATGTATTTCGTAAACAATCAGGATGTTTTGAAGGAATAATGTATGTGGTCAACACTGCAATTTTGCAATTTCGAACAAAAAAATGCTGAAATTCATAGTTCACCAACCTTAAATGTTTGGTGAAATTTCATTTCAAGTTCCTAACATTTCTTAACCATACTTTATGGTGATGCTGTAATAGCATCATTGCAATGAAACTGACATTCTTATAGTGATGCTGCTGTAAGGTATATAGTGAAAGTGACTTTCCAATCTCTTTGGGTCATGAAACAACATGAACTGGGATCATCATGTAAGGTAGGAAATCGTTGCAAATACACAGATAATAACTAAACCTGGATACTTTTCAGCTATTCTTTTAGCTTCGTGGTTGAACGAGGTTTATCTTCACCTTTCGACAGAACCAACCCGACAGCAGGCTCCCAAGGATTCTTAGCCGAATGCAAGAAGTCGCATGTCGAAAGATGTCGAAAGACAAATGTCCTATAGCAGCATCGTGTGCTCAAGCCGCTGATTGCCTTCACTCCAGCCTGCCGAACACAACCTATAACAACCTGTCGCAGGTCATCGATGTGCGCAGTGGCAACGAGGTAGTCGAGGAGAAACCTATACAGCTATCGGACCTCTGTAACTCTACGGCGCTCAAAGTGCTTCAAACAACACAATTGCCGTGGTAAACTCAATAAACCATCCCCAAAATCAGCATAAACGGATGGAATAAAGCGTCCCCAAATGTTAGGCTTACTATTGTGTTTCCCTGATCATGCAGGCAATATCAGACAACTATAAAGTCAACCCAGGCAAACTTGCTGCTATAGGATCTGGTGCCCATTCAGCTAGAGTCTTTGAGCGCCCCTGCCACATCGCTCCTTTGTAACAAGACTTGCTCCTACACACTGAGTGCAGGCAGCGCAGGTGCCAAAGGAGCTTCTTTACAGTTCACATCAAAGAATGCCAACAGCACCTTTCCGTCAGCTTGCAGAACAGTGCTGCTGGCAGTCCACATGCTCAATAATTCTGCTGTACAAACGTGCTTCAAAATCGCCTCACACTAAACTCACTAAACAACAGGGTCCTCAAGTTTTAATTTAATCAAACCGCTTGGTCAAATCGCGTGAAACTCAACCCTGTGGAAACCCGATACTCACACCTCTACATGCTCTGGCGATGGTTCTGTGACGCCACCCTGCTCGATTTGCATAGCCTAGACAGGTCAAAAGTTGAGACCAAGCACGCAGCCAGAACTAGGCAACAGGGGTATCATCTCCAATCTCCACATGGCACAAAAAAAATAAAACGATGCAGTAAAACCCAGTGCAAAAAAATGCATTGCTTCTACCGGGTGTATGACCACTGCTTGGCCACCAAACTGTCTTCAGGAGGCTATCAACCTACAATCTGGATCGGTCTACAGATTATCAAAACAAGTTGAAATTGACGTTGAGAGATGTTGAGAATCCATCAATATCCATTCACATGTTGAAATTGCATGGGACATGTTGGAACGTGCTGAAGGTAGAATCCACGATGCCATTCGATGCTGGAGCAGTGTCAAAACCCGCAACGGCATTCCATTTAATCCTAGTTGGTCAAGAACGAGATTCCAATATTGATTATGTGAATCCCCAACATGGTCCAACATGTGAAGGGAAGCAGAACCGGCTATAATACCCTATATAATCACCAATCAAGAAGGGTTTTGAGCATTGTGAGCATTGCTCAATTGCAAACTGACAAATGGAGAAGGCATACCGCTCTGAGCGTCTTCCAGACTTCCCATACTTGATGGCAATCATATGCAATCATCCTTGGCCTCCCCAGCCCCCAGTGTCTGCACCCAGAACATCTCTGGTGAAACCAGGCTTCCGTCACGGGATGCTCTCAATGCGTTCGAGGCACAGAAGATGGCGTGCCAACTAAAAATGCCAAGAGCAGGAAGAAACATGGAAAGCTCTCAACTGCCAACAGGCTTGCGTCCATCACTGCCACTATACCTTGAGCGACACTTTTTTGATGCTCAATTTCAGCGATCTTTTTCTTGACCCTAGCAAAACTGAAGATTCTTTGTTTATTTTTGCAACAAAATGGGTGTGTCTGGGCCTCCCGGTTTGGAAAACCATTGTTTCTAATTCAATGATTTGAATGGCTGTTCGGGGGTAAGTACCAATTTTTCAGACAAAACCACATGAGGCTTGGACCGAAGAGGAACAACCTTTGCTACCCATCAAAGGGGAGGGGCCCATGGCCCATCCAATCAGCAAATGAAGGAATGGGCTGAGACAACATGATACAACTGGGAAAATGGGGAATTGCATGGACTTACCCGTGAAAAAATTGGGAGAATGATGGGGAGTGAGGAGGGAAGTGCAGATTACATATCCAATCAGTCTGTTGGTTTGGAATCCGGTACCCAAAAAGTCAAAGTTCCATGGGGCTTGAAAACTCATATTTTGGCCATTGTTCAATGGCAATGCAATGTGGTTGCAATGTATTGGGCCTAAATTCACCATTTTCAGACAAACCCTCAAGATACCCTCAAGTATGCACTATTCACTGGTGAATCATTCATGGGAAATCCCTATCATTGATGCTTAGATCCCTGTAACTTGGCGGCTTAAGTTACTCAAGTTCTCCTTTTCCTTTGGAGAAACACGTAAGGTGGAAATGGTGGGCTGTTTCACATCCTTCACACCCTTCCGGCACCGAAAGACCTACGAGATCATCCACATTGCTCTTCATCAGAGAGTTCCAAGCACTCCTTGGTCGAGACCGGCCTCTCCGTGGCGCGTTAAGATCCCATCCCTGAAATGGACGGATACCGTAAGAACCGAAGCGTCAGGATCCACTGAAGAGTTTTAGCAATGCCATAGCTTAATGATGTTTAACTATATATATATATGATAATTCAACATAATTTGATTAAAGGTTCTTTTTTAGAGGATCCCAAAATTCAGAGAAAAACACATGAAAAAAACACATGTTGGTTGTGAGTGGGTTGTACGCGTTCAAGACATGTTGGTATTTTTGGATTGATATACGCGTTCCCTGCCTAAACTCGATTTGTTCCTCACCCCAGGAATTCTGGAAGTACTTGAAAAGACACCTCCAGAAGAAGCTTTACGGAAAGGAATCGACAACCACCACCCTGGGGTTATCACAAACCCTGAAATAGTCTAATAATCTTTAGTTGGTCTGTCATCCTCCATCCCATAAGTGTGCTCTTAAAGAAAATATCAAGTCCCTGCCAATGGATTGATGACCATCCCCCAATATGCCGTGGCTGTACAATCTAACTTTTTGACCATAGCACATATGAATGATCCATACATGCGTATATTATATATATATATATACACATTGTATATGTATATATATATATACATTGTATATGTATATATATATATATATGTATGCGTATAATATATATATATATATATGTACATGTAATTATATACATGTTATGTGTATATAAATACATATCAATATATGATACATCTTATGATAGTTACTCAACATGAGGTTGACAACCACAAAATCTCTTGCAGAGAAAACAAAGACTCGCTGATGGGACGAGGGGAGATAGGAATCAATTTGAGTCAACAGAATGGACCACAAAATCCACAATTTCCGATGGCTCCAAACTTAGACTGACAAACTCCGTAGAAACCCATGGGGCTTCAAGTTTTCCCTGCCACCCAGGAGAGACTTTCAACAACACACACTGGACCGCGGCCCTGATCGAGGGGCATGAGCAGAAAGGCCAAAACAAAGGCGGAAAGCAAACAAGCTGTGCAGGTCTTCCCAATGTAATTGACTGGATCTAGCACCTCAGCTGGCAATGCAGCCCACTATGATGATGATGATGATGCTGATGATGATGCTGATGATGATGATGATGATGTTGATGATGACGATGTTGATGATGACGATGACTCACCATCATCCCCATCATCACCATCACCATGCTCATCTACAATACCTTACATTATATAATCAGAAGACCCCCATCCAAAGAAGCCCAGCCAAGGCGCTTGAGAGACTGCGAACACCGTGATCGATGCCATTGCCCAGCCAATGCCCATGCCTCGGCTTTTTCAAGAACTCGCCCTGTGGGAATCCAAGCTGGCAAACAGCTGACCTCAAATTCCTGAAAATCTGGCAGATGGGGATGGGTAAAGATTTAAGCCTCAGGGGACCAGATTTTAGTTTATGTTGGGTATAAACCATCCATTTTAGAGGTACAGTACCCAATCTTGATCCATACCCAGATGAACATAGCCCTGTGTGGATCGTCTTCCTACGAAAAGTTGGGATTTCCATTGCCATTGCCATGATAGATTTCCTCCAGGTAGCCTTTGGCGAGATACGCAAGTTGCACCATTTTTTGTTACGACCATCTATTCTCTATGGCCTCAAAAGCCCTGTTTGAGCAGTGGATCCAATCATTGCAAGGGTCCATACGTGCTAGGGTCGAAACATGTGAAATCCTTTAAATTGGCAATTATGTGTACATATATGTATATATATATATAGGTCCCTATTAAATGGATTGATGACCATCCCCCAATAAGGTTGTACAATTCAACTTTGGACCATGGCACATACAGTGAATGCATTTTTTTAGGAGATCGGATTGCTCAGTGCTTTGAACATCAAACAGAGTTACGGTTCTCAGGAACTCCCAGTAAAGGGGTCACTTGTGCAAGCAGTCCTTTGGAGTCCAAAGACCCACAGTTGATACTGAGGTAAACTCATACAACGATAGAGATTTCCAGGGACTTCCGGTTCGGAAAATGATCTACAGTCAAAGTGGGTTGGCCATATCATACTTGTATCTGTGTGTATATTCACTGGAGAGTATTGTTTCTACTGCTGCGAATCCTGAAGAATGGAGGCTTCCATTGAAAAGTGCAAATGTTCCAAACCATTTCGAGTGCATAGACGGCATAGAAATATGTTTTGATTGTAGAAATCAGGACTACAACCTTCCCAAATCTCAAGCTCACAAGACCAACAAGTCGAGTTTTCAACAGCACACCTGATGGGAGAGTTGCCTCTTAGAAGGCGCAACTCTTTGAGAGGTGGACATTTGATACCCTCACCCAAGCCAGTTTCCATTGCCGAAATGCTTCCCAAGGCCATGTGAACGAGGTTTTTACACCACCTGAGAGCTCTTGGCAGACACAATGACAGTCTCGTTTTGTTTCTAGTCTAGACATGGCCATAGCCTGTCTGGTCTATCTGACAGTCTGCAGGACTGAAGTGGTTGAAATGTTGAGCTCACATCGAAGATGATGCTTGAGAAGTGAGAACAGAAACTGTCCCACTATATCCCAATTCTACTTCCTTCAGTGCATACATCCGACCGTGGCGTCTTTGAGGATGCTTTGGAGCAAATGACCAAACAGGCTACTGTAGCAGGATTCCATGGGAATCTCACTGACCAACGTCTGTCATCCTCCCATCCAAATCTTCCAAGTTCAGCCACTTTTCACGGAGGAACAGGCAACACAAGAGCGATGAAACCGACCTGATCAGATCCAGTCTGCAGGATTTTGTGCGAGACCTCCAAGACATTCTGTTATGTTGACCTCCTGATGACATGGCTAATCTTACGGCAAGACCCTATGGTTTGCCCGTGACTCGTAATTGATGTTGTCGTCAACGTCAAGATCATGTATATCATGATGTAATACATGATGTATATCATGGTATACGTAGTTGTTCCATGGGGCCGGGATATTCTATAACTTGTGATAACTTATATAAACCCCAAATGAAACCCTAATTGAAGTATGCGTAGTTGTTCCATGGGGCCGGGGGATCTTATGACTTATGATAACTTATATAAACCCTAAATGAAACCTCTGTTGGCAAATGTAAAACCCCTCTGTTGATTGATGGTTGGTTAAAAAAAAACACCGAAAACCGGGGTCTGCGCGTAATCTTAGATACCATGCAAAAAGTAGATTTCTTTGCTGCGTTCGCTGATATTCGTTGATATTCTCCCACCAGAATTATAAAGCATACCTAACCCACTGAAATTACCTACCCTTCTTTACCCTTCACCAGTTTCCCAGATGAACTTGTCTGAAATAGGGCGTCCCAAAATCCGGTAATTTTAGAATTAATTTCCTCATTGTGCCAATCATCCCAAGTAATGATGGTTGAAGTTGAAACACAATAGAAATTTAAAACCACCAGCCCGATTGGTACCCAGTGTATTTTCGTGGCACCAAACCCTCAGGTGTACCCCAGTTGCAGTCAGGCCCCAGTTCAAGGCCCAGGTGCATGGTCATTGTCACAATACAAAGCAGCCGAATGTGGATCCTCACGAGTCACGGCTCGTTTACCCAGCAAAACTTGGGACTTCGTGGGTAGATTCGTGTTCTGATCATGCACTTGGAGGATCATCCCAGGACTCGTTCGAGCAAGTGTTTCGTCGGTAATAACATGTTACAAGTTACCCTCTGGTAAACTAACATAACTATTGAAAATGGCTATTTTTAGTGAATTTTCCCATTAAACATGGTGATTTTCTATAGCTATGTTAGTTTACCAGAGGGTATACCTCCTTCAAAACAATGGGGGAATAAGGATTACTAAGCAGTGGCTAGGTGCGATAATCCTCCAAGTGGTGGAGTGCCGGGAACATGGAGACAGCATCAAGATACACCTGGGGATATGAATCCACAGACTGGATGAAACTTGACCAACCATACCATACTAATCCATACAGAAACATATGGATTTCTTTCCAAATGCAGAGATATGCCCCAATGAACAATGATGCCAGTACATACCAATCCGTGGGGAGATCATCGGCCCATGTTGCAAGTATTTCCAGGTGTGGAAAACATGATCAGGGTTGATTCGCTGCAGTAAGCTGACCAATCATGAACATTTGCAACCTTCCCCTACATGAGGCTTGATTTCCCCACATCTGGACACACATGTTTAGGATTCAAGTTCCTGTTGATATACTCATACTGTTGGTCTTGCTTTTGCAGCCATCCTCCAGCCAATTGATGAGTTCATGTGCTATGCCAACTGAGCGGATCATCCCGTGAAATTCAAGCTGCCAGTGAAAGTTCCCATGACCTTCCCATTCAAAACGGGGGATTTCTCACCAATGTGGTAAAAACAATAATGCACCCTTTTGCGGATGGTTTATACATTATATTACACATCATTATACTACTACCCATTTCTATATTAACATTGGTGGTAAGTTGTTGGATTTTCCCTAATATTATGTTTTTGATCGCATGGGCATCTTTGGTGACTTCTCCCTCCATCTGCATCCCAGTGTGGTCAAGAACCCCACTGAAGTAGAAACCGGAGAACCCCTTCTGTAGATGGGCCATAGATAGGTTATCTCTGGTAAACTAACATAGCTATAGAAAATTGCCATTTATAGTGGACTTTTCCATTAAACATGGTGATTTTCCAGAGCTATGTTAGTTTACCAGAGGGTATTTCTGGTTCTTTGGGGTTCCAGTTAGACTATAATTTTAGAGCAGCCATCTACGCATGGGTCATCAATCACTTGGCAAGACCCCCAGTCCTATATCTGGATAAACCACACTAATTCCCTTACCAACCATGAATTTTCTGTTGTTTTGCAGTGAAATTGTTACATGTTTGTCATTGACTCCAGTCATACAATTTCATCTACTATTTATCCAATTATTTTTCCATAAGACACCCTCTGGCAATCTAACACAACTACGGGACATCATCACAATCAAACTAAAAGGTAAATTATCGAACCAAATGGGCCATGTATACCATAGCAAACTGTTGAATTACCACAGGGCATCCCTAATGTCATTGTCCCTGAATTATTTACAGTATCACAATTATATATCCACATACATATGAATGTATAATAATGTATATATAAATATATAAATAAGCCAAGAAAATACATTGTTCATAAGTACATATATACTCACATCAATATTCAATATGTACAGTACACATCTATAGATACATGATTATATTTCCATACATGTACATTCTCGAATCATGTTCCAAAACATATCCGTCTTGTTGATGATCCATCCCTGTCATTGACTGGGAGGATCCGATGGCACCACCAAACCGGGAAATCGCAAGCGCGACGTCGCGGTCGCTACGTCGAGTGACTGCACCACAAACACCTCGCCACTGATCCCAAAGAAGGTGCCCACCATGAGCGTGGAGATGAAGGAGCAAAAGTAGTTCCAAGGGTACCTGGAAAACCATCTGTAAGCATGCATTGCAAATGACTTGACGTATTGCAGTAGCAAGCTTCGACTGGAAAATGCCCAAATATTATTGTACAAGTAAGATTCAAAAAAAAAGAAACACGGTAACCCTGGCAGGAAACAATGCAAAAAAAACAATGCAATGGAAAAAAACATCATTTAGAAAAGCAAAAAAAAACCTTGGGGCAAATGACAAAGCAAAAGACACACCAAAAACATTCCAAAAACGAATGAAAACAATTTGAACAAAATGAACAAAAGAGTCAAAGAACGATTGAGAAACAAGGAACAAAAAGCAAGAGGAAGGGGGGAGGGAGAGGAAGGGGGTAGGTGGACGGGGGAGGGAAGGGAGAGGAAAGGGGAAACAGGAGGGAAAATGAGGAGGGGACACGGAAGGGGAAGCAGGGGGAAGGAAAGGACAAGGAAATGGAAAGGAAAGAGAAAGGGAAAGGAAAGGGGAAGGAATGGATGTGGCAATGACTTAAACATCAAAAATGGGTACTTGACCGGACAACCAAGGTTTATACCTGTCATCAATCAAACTTGGCAAACGGGAAATCTGCAAGCCGCGGTCGTGTTGAGGGCAATTGTTACAGTGGTAACATGTAGTAAATATACAATACATGGAATATCTGATATATGGATTTGGTTTCCTGTGATCCACTTGTGATTTTCTGGTTCAATCAACTATGCGTGGTTCATTTCGTCATCAACATGGTCCTGTCGCGGAGCCACCACTGCAAGATCAGCATCAGCATGCAGGCAAGGCTGAGGCCATAATACAGAATCAATAAAGCACCCGGTTGGTCTGCTGGTAGCATGATCTCGGCCACACGTGGCATGAAGCCCCCGCTCTGACACAACCTGCGTTGTTTTTTGCGCCAAGCGACATTTTAAAGGCTGGATTTGTTTAAGTCCAACCGAGGAAACATGTAAGGGCACATACACAGATCGAGGTACACATAGCTACACACCATGATAAACCCATCCCCGACTGAGGTTCATGGTTGGGTATAGTATACCCCCAACGAAGGATCTATTTGGGATAGTGTAAAACAAACCCCAAATGGCGCATTGTACACTTGGGGGGGTTTATGATATTACCATCCACAAATGATGGAATCCTATGGCAGCTCGCAGCCTTTTGATCCACCCATGCTATGCGGAAGTGTCACAATTCGAACACTCCTCCTCTACCGAGTGCGGTATTCGCACAAGGTAGCCCAGGTAGTGGAGCCTGGCAAATTCTTCTCCTCAATGGATCGTCTTTTGTAGTGCAGCATCTGGTTCATGGCTTTCTAGCCCCATTTGCAGCATGTGCTTACTGATGGTTGTCGAATCTGAGGATTTCGTCAAGATGTCGCTCACATTGTGCTTCGTGTTGATCTTTCTGATGACCACATTGTGCTTCGCCACAGCTTGTTGAAGCCAAAGATAACGAACTTGTACATGACGTTGCTTCCCCAGTCCTTGACGGCTTGCGAAGCTCTTGGCGCTGCTTGAATCACTCTCCAGCACCACACCCAAGCTCAGCCCAATGTCCTGGAAGTAGCTCTGCATACCAAGTCCATGGGCTGCTCCATGAGTCAAAGCGTAATACTCCGCCTCACTGACATTCAGGCCCAGCACTGATTGCAAATTGCTTGAAGCCTTCAAGACATGGCTGCCAAAGTACTGGACCATCATTCCTGTAGTACTTCTCCTTCCAGCTTTGTCACCTGCAAAGTCTGAGTCAACCGCAATGCGAAGAAAATCAGGCATTTTCTGCTGACGATACACCAAGCAAACGTTGGGGTACTTGATCAAGTAGCGAGCCAATCGCTTTAGCAGTTCCCAATGTGCAACTTTCGGACGGGACATTCCTTGTGCCATCCTCTTCACGGCCTCTGCAATGTCAGCACGTTCTTGTGCTAAAAAGCTAGCCCTCATCACTCCAGAACGATATCTCGAGGCATCTCTGGGACTAAGATCGGCTGAAGTCTCAAGCGCAATTGCCTGAGCATCTGTCTGCTTCACTGATGGTGTAGTAACACCTGCGGACTTCATGCTAAGTCCAACTCCTTGAACTATCAGTTCAACATGTCTCTTGTCCGGCTCGATCTTAACCCATCTTCTGCCATCTGTCTCGCCCAGGGAAACAACACGATTGAGAACTGTTGCACTCTGGCTGCAACCTGAAGTAAAACCAAGTCGATGGCTTTCTCGCATCTGGTACTTGTCACCCAAAAGATTCTTGACCTTGTCCACCGCGTAGGTAGGGCCCAAAACGTAGAAATCATCGCCATGTACTGCTCCTCGACAGTTGTCCTGCTCGTTGAGGAAAAGTGCTGGATTGGCAACTCCAACAGTAAATCCACCTCCACTCAAGACTTTCTGCCAATCTTCCATCCAAGCATGCGATGCATCTCTGAACCCATACATTCCACGGTTCAGGCGTCCCACAAAATCTTCTTCTCCTTCAAGTCGATCTTCATCAGGAATCTCCACATAGAGCTCTCTCTTGGCCTCTGGCATGAAATGCGCTCTTGAGATGTCGAAGACACCCATCACAAGCTCTTGCCGTGCTCGGACTTGATCTCGACCATCATCGTCTTTGGGATCTGTAACCAGCAAAGAAAACAAACTCTTGATCATTTCCCATGGTGGGGTCGCAGAAAAGAGTTCATGCGCTAAAAGCGCCTCCTTGGTCTTTGCTTTCAGCTCTTTACCCACGATGCGTGAGCGAAGCTTCATCTTCTGCTTGTCGCCCTTGTTGACGTCGACCCACCGAACAGGAAGGATTTGTTTGCCTCTATCAATAGCCACTTGTCTCGGCACCTTGTCGTAGAGCTTGATCTTTCTGATCCATTCAATCTCCTCCATTCGGGCTTCTCGAACTCCATCAGCAGGTAGAGCTTCTCCTGAAATGTCATCGAAGAACTCATCCACCTTCTCCTGCCATTCATCATCAAATGTAGGATCTGAAGGGACCGGACCGCTCGAGAAAACCTCCACGGAGTTCAGCAAGTTGTCCTTCATCATCTGCCACTTGATGCCCTCCAGAACCGCATTGACCAGCTCTTTTGGATACTCCGCACAAAGATGGGCTAAACCACCAATCAGGGAGATATGTCGATGAACTGGTCCACCTCGTCTATTGAGGCAGTGCTTGTCCAAGATCTTCGCAATCTCGATGGAGTTGGTGATGAACTTGGTGGGCTTGTACACGAGACCTTGCCCTTGTCGAGGGGAGTAAAGTTTCATCCCCCAAGCACACATCGGCCCAACCACTGTATAAACACCAGGAAGTCTTTGAAGTGCAATAACTTCTGCATCATCCCAGCTGTCTGCTTGTGCTGGATGTTCATGTAAAAAGTACTTGCCACGTTTGTGACGCTCCTTGTACTTCTCGACGCACAAGTGTAGATGTCGAACTCCTCGTGCTCGAGCTTCAAGATGTTTTGGATCGTTCAACCTCTTCTTGTTCAGATTTCTCAAGACTGAAAATGGATCACAACGGGGACTCCCAGTCAAAAGGAAAGGGTCCTGCAACTCAATGAGCTCATCCAAGGCTTTCAAGTCCTCCTCATTGTCAAGGTCCCAACCTGTTTGGAGATCTACTGCAAATCCCGGATTGAGTCCAAGGTGTGGCGCACCCTTGGTGAACCTTGGTGGACTAAAGATTTCTGCCACATCTACAGCACCCAGTTGTGCTTTCCTCGCTTCAATCTGCCTCTCCACAATGTCCAAGGCTTCAATGCCCTTCCACTTGGTGTCGCTCATGTAAATGTCGTAGTCCACAATGTCCAGCGATGAAATGTCGTCTGCTGGGTTCTGCTGTGAAGTACTCCGCAATGATGTAGGTGAACTTGTAGTAGCACTCGGCAATGATGAAGTGCCACCACCCAACACGTCCTCCAAAGTGACGTCATTCGCTCCAACAGCCGCCGTAGGTGGGTCCACCTCCAACTGGATCACCTCCGGCATGTCTGCCCCAGTTGTCGCTGGGTCCAACTCCTGCACTGGTGTCTCAGGAGCTCTTTTCTGACTTGCATGGCTTTGCTTCTTTTGCTTCTTTGTAGGTGAACTTGGCGGAGACATCTGACCATCGTCTCGTCTCTTGTTCTCCTCCTCCTCAATGTTGGATCCAACTGCAAGGTCGAAACGAACTTTTCTGACCTTCTGCTCCGACTCACCAGCTGGCTTGGCATCATCCAGCTCTCTTCTTTTCTTCTCTTCATCTCTCACTTCTGCACGTGCTTCTCGTCGATCTGCATGACGCTTCACTCGATCCTGGTCCACAAGACCCATGATCCTCGTCCGGCACTTGCTGTCATGTGCCACCGCTGCTCCTCCTTGTTGGACTGCAGCACAACCACGGCAACCTGCCGTAAAACCATGCTTCTCCACGTCAGCCTTCATGACGTAGAACGACCTCCCAAGTCCAGGCAGGTCATCAATTGGTGGAGGCAATCTCACCACCTCTCTCGATGGAGCTTCAACCCTTTTCACATGCGTCCCTGCTGAAGAACGCGATCTCGATTTCACATCCCAGGGGTAGCCAGAGATCTCGTCAATGCCATCCTGGGTCCACCTTTGATCAAAAGGAAGTCTCTTCACAGCTTGGCCAATTTTCAGGCCATCCTCACTCAAACCCATGACTGAATTGGTCCGTGCATGGTGGCCAATGAAGCGAACTGCCACTGACATGGGTTCCCAATCCAACCTGCCGTCTTTCTCATTTGCCTCACGGATGTAGATCTTCTCCCCATACTCAAGGCATGGTTTCGTCCACTTCCTCGAAAATTCCTTCTCATAGGCTGTCTTGCCACTGGCATCTTTCCTGAAAACATTCAGAGCTTCTGCAGCAAAGCTCGAGATCCAAGCCACCAGCGGGTGGTTATTGTCGAGGGTCATTTTCAACTTGGACTCCAAACTCATCCTCAAAGCACGCATCTGGCGCTTCAGTTCACGAACACTCACCTCTATCATGCCATTGGCTTGATGATCGCCAACTGGACTATTTCGTTGGATCACCTCGACATCGGCCATCTTGCTGGCTGCTGACTCCTTGATCGCCACCAATGCCGGCTCATTGTCACTCTTGAAGACCAGCCGCTTGTGCCCGCTCTCCTTGATGAAGCGCACCATGGCTTTCTGGGCATACTCGCTGTTGCTCTTGTCCAAAAGTGCCACTGCTTGGTAACGACCTGATGGCATCATCCTCATAGCCAGGAATGGAGCTGACTGGAGGAAAAAGAAATCACAATGAGCTGTCGGCCCATCATCACCCTTCTCAGCCTCTGAGCGCTTGCGATGCACTGATCCAGTAGAGCGAGCTCTAATGCAAGTCTCGCACCAGTTGCGGTAAACCGCATGGTTCTGGCCCTCGTGCTCGGCAATCTCCTTCTTGCTCGGCATCTCAACCTTTGCAGGCTTCCTTGGCTTCACACCCTCAACTGACTCCGGCATGTACCACAAATGCGTCTCCAAGGTGTGCTGCATCGGGTCGAACTTCTTGTGGATGTCGTCAAAGGACATGTTGTCAGTGATCTCATCGTCGAAAATGAGCTGACCATCTTCGCCATAGGTAAGCCTTCTAAAGACCTGGTGCCAAAATGGCCCATCCTTCCAAGTACTCCTCGTAGTGAAACAGTTGAAATCTCTTCGGATAGCAACTCTTGCATCAGCATGAATTCCAGGTGGCTTGGGGTAGTTGGTGATATCAGTCTCCCCACCACCTTTGGGATGCATGTAGTCGATGGCTGCTTCGGCCAATGACCAGCCCATCCATGGGCCAATTCTCTCATCCTCCTCACCAACACTACTCAGCTCACGAGACGGTCTTACGGCTATCCCTGCCGCTCGTTTGGGGAAGTACTCGGAGATCCATTGTCAAAGGCATTGATCTCCTGGATGTTGCCGCGCTGCTTGAGGTAGATGTTGTAGAGGTTCCCTTCCTTGTGGAGCTCAACCACATCGTCCATGCCATACTGGGCCTTGCACTCCTCAATGTGCTGTCGAATTGACTGTGCCATCGGACTGTCCCTCGCCACAAGGAATCCACCATCTTTGAAGATGTACGCATCATGATTTTCACTGAACTCTCCAGCGGATCCCAGTGGCTTGTGCACGTGGGTAATGGTTGCCTTGAACCCACGTCGTCCTCCCTGCTCATCAACACAAGGAACTCGAACTCGGCCATAACGAGGGATTCGATCTCCATTGGCAACACGGTAATCTCCAACTCGGCGAAGATTCATGCCCTGGTCCCTTGCCATCTCTACAGGGATCACTGTGCTCACGGCCCCTGAGTCGTAATTCAGGCGAATCCAATCCTCGCCATTCCACCTCACCATGTAGTCCGGATTCGAAGGGGCTTCAACCTCCTCTGACATGCTCCCATGGTCTGCATCTTGGACCTCAGTGACCTCTGACTGCGACTCCTCATAGCGTGGCCTCGATCTGGACCTCCCACAATCTCGACTCCTGCTGGCATCTGCTCGAAATGCTCGGCCTTCTGGAACTTCAGGAACTTCTGCAACTCCATGTGCTGGTGCGGCATCTGCAGCACTCGAACTAGGACCACCTGATCCACTGGCTTCTCCTCCTTGTCCAGGATGATGTCGATGAAAAATGCTCCTTGGGATCACTGGCACCTCGACGTACTCCTGGCCATCATTGCCAACAAAGGTCCTGTAGTCCTCATCCAAGGGGCATAGATCTAGATGAGAAAGTTCTGGTTCCTTCTCAGGCTGTGCGGTGTCAACTGAATTGGTCTGGCCTTTCTGTTTGCCTTTCTTGCCTCCTCCTTTTCCTTTGCCTTTGTCATCGGCTTTCTTCGACCAACAGTCCTTGCCGTAGTGCCCGTACTTGAAGCAGTTCCAACATTGCACATTGTCCAATCGCTTGGCACCCTTGTCACCCTTTTTGCCTCCTCCTCCTGAACGACAGTCTGCAGCTTTATGTCCAGCTTTTCCACACTTGTAGCACGTCATCTTGTTGTAGCTACTGCCTTTCCCAGATGGAGGTGATTTGCCTTTGCCACCCTTGCCTTTGCCCTTGCTCACAGCTCCAATGTCCATGGCATCTGGGTCACGTTTCGGCTTCGAAGAACCACCACCAGAAAGATCTCTGCGAGAAAGTTGAAGGCTGTGCCTGACCGTCGCAAAGGAGGAAAGCTTGTCGAAGAGCGCCTCGAAGCTGTTCAGCTCGTCCTGCTTGAACATCACCGTCTCCTCCAAGGATTCCGGCATGAGCTTGTAGAGACCGGCCATGAGGGAGTCATCCGAAACCTTGCATTGGTTGCCCTGGCTGTCTGTAAACTCCTCATACTGTCTCTTTTTCGACAACCAGTCTTCCAAGCAAGCCCCAAGGTCCTCCACCTTCTGACATTTCTGGGGGTTTTGGACCATCCCCAGAATCACCACTCTCCTCATGGCTGACGTCGGGTCAAACTCATTCAGCAGCCGACGCCAAGCTTCTACTCCGTCACTTCCAGCATTCCTCACAACCTTATTGGCTTCTCCAGTAGTAAAAGATACCAAATAGGCCATCAAGCCACCAACCATGCTGTCGATATTGTCGATCTGGTCCGTCAGGTCCGCATTGTCCCCGAAGGCCTCACTCCAAGCAACTTGACGATCACTGTAGGGCAAGTTGTCCTTAACGATCACCCTGCGCTGCTTCACCGCCCAATTGAGGAGCTTGTCGACTTCGTCGCCGTACTTTGCCCGCATGAAGGTCTTGAATTTGTGGTTCCACTCGCTGAAGTCCTGGTCCGTCTTCCCCGAAAACTTGAAGGGTTGACCAACTCCTTTGCTATCTATCAAGTCCTCGGTCTTCTTGGTGACCAACTTCAAAACCATGTTTCTCTCTTCCTCGGCCCTCTGCATCCTAGTCGTTGCTTCATTCAACTGCCCCTGCATGGCATTGACGATCTGTTCTTGCCGTACTAGATGTTCCTGTTGCGCTTGAACTTGACCTTGTAGTTGCAGCAGCATGCCCTCCGCCGTCAGAGGGACCACACCAGCCGCTGCCGCCGGACTGCCCGGCTGCCCATCCGTTGCCATGCCCAAACACCCAAGACCGTACCGAGGTCTACGCTACCATGATGGAATCCTATGGCAGCTCGCAGCCTTTTGATCCACCCATGCTATGCGGAAGTGTCACAATTCGAACAACAAATGGTTGTCCAGTCATATAACATGTAGATCATAGGATCATATAGGTAACCATAGCAGCACCGATGGCACGGGATGAAGGGTCAGACTCAGGTGTTCGGAAATCAAGAGAAGTGATTTAGGCTTATTCAAAAAGTTATTGTTTGTAGGACAGCAAGTTCCACTTGGAATCCAAAGAACTGACGGGTAAACTTGGTCCAAACATGTCAAAATCATTCAACATAGACCTGCTTGGAGGCTTTCTCATGAGGTCCTGCCGGCATTGCTACTGTTGGAACCTCAGTTGATCATAGTACATTTCTACTACATGGATCCGGTTGTTACGTTCAAGCCATCCCAAAAAATGTGGAAAACTTGGGGCTTGGATGGGCTTGGGGTCATAAACCTGGTGTCGCCGTCAGGGATAGGGGACCCCAAAATCAGCCAAAGTTGACATGTGTACAGGGAAAACCAATCGCTCCCAAATGAATCATGTCATGACATGTCACGACATGTCACGACGTGACATGTCACGACACAGTCCGTGCCATACCACCCCGAAAAGAAAACGTCTGGCCATTCTAGTTGGTGGTTTCAACCCATCCCCAAAATGTAGTCTGTCAATTACGGTCATCATCACCATCATCATCATCATCATCATCATCATCATCATCATCATCATCATCATCGCAAAAAAAAGACGGAACACGTGAATACTCATAACAACCAACCAGATTCTCTCATAATCACTCAGCTGTGCCAGGCCTATGCGCTGGCAACATCAGAGCCAAACAAAGGAGCAATTGGAAGGCCAGAAGTCCGAACATTTTCACGGCAAAGGCCCTCTGCACCTGCAGGACTCATAAGAAGCAAAATTCATGTGAGAATCATGTTGTTTCCAAATCGTCCAAAAATAGGGTAGCATTATGCAACATTCTACACATCCACCGGTTTATCATCGAATCATCACATTCCCATCATTCACAATATAGATGAGTCATGTTTTTCATTGTGTACACCAAAACAATGGGTTTTCCTATTCGGGACGATCGACTGGGTTTCCCCATTTTAAGAAACGAATTTGGGGTATGCCCAATCTTCAGACACAGTCGATGGATCTGCAGACTTCGGGTCACATCCGTTTCGTATCTGTGGTGGATGGGGGTTGGTAAGGAGCGAATGCTAAACAAACAAATCCAACGAAAACAGCGGCTTTATGGGCACACAATGACTCCACAATGACACACACACACACAAATTCCCAGTGTAGATGGTAAAAAATAATTGTTTGGTAGTTAAAATCCACAGGTTTAATGGCGAAAAACATATTTTTAGGCGCTAGTTGGTCGTTAAATCCGCTCAATCCATCTTTCTAGGTGATCACACCCCAGTTGGAAGCTATCTGCATCCGATTGCATTGGGGAGTATAGTGCGTCTGTTCTACATTTCTGGAAACCGTGCTCTCACACCCCCCCCTTCAAGGTTTATTTTGAGGCACGACGCGCTCATCATGAGGGGCGACTTTTACTTGTCGTATTTCGAGAAAATGAAGCAGTCGTTCCCACATCATGCGGGCACAACCGCACCCAAAACTGATTTCATCCTTGAATTGGTACCCCCAATCAAAACAACCCACTGACAATTTCCCTAAACTGGTATGTAGTGGGATATATGCCCCAAATCCAAGACTACTAAGAATTGTTCTCTTGTATACTTATAGCTTATAACCATTATAACCCCTGATTAGACTGCCATGTATTGGGATGCTTGGGACCCCAAATCATCCCCGCGGCCGTGGCGCATACAATGGCAGCTCCCCAGGCTTCAAGGGCCATCGCCAGACCGAGAAGCCCGAAATCTGAGACTGCCCACCTCAGGGATGGTGACCCAACATGCCGAACAAATTGGGACTCGCCAAAAATAAAGGTTAAACCATGTTAAAACCGAAGATTTTCAGGATTTCAGGTCGATTTATCTTGATTCATGGTAGCTAAGTGGGTTTGTGATTTGGTTAACTTGGGTTTATGATAGATATATCCACAGGAAATGAGGGTTTGAAAACCAACTTATAACTGGGGGGCACCAGCTTGCAAAAATGGCAACCCGTATGCTAGGATTTTATGGGACACTGAGTTTCTTTCCCCAGAATGAGAAACCAAATCAAACATGTTAATGTAGTCAAAACTCAAAACTCTGAAAAAATCTGGAGTATAAATGTTGAAAGCCACAAGGAACACACCCCTAAATACTGGATACTTGCTGGGTATTTCAATATATCTTCGTCACCAATAGTAACAAATCCCCTACGAATTAGGAGTATAATCCCCAAGAAACCATTATTGCTGTTTTCAAGGCTGCACAGATGATGATGCTATTGTAACTTAACCCATATGCTCCATGTCTGGCAAATTGTTGTATATCAATTCTTGAATCAACCAGGAACACACTTCGGGCTGGTTTCTCCTTGCGGCATGTTCATTTTCTTCAGTATTCGGACACCACATGTCAGGGACAAACAGGAAGGTCCCAGCCGGTCATAGTCAGTCATATTTTTCTTCTTTAATACCCTCTGGTAAACTAACATAGCTATCGAAAATGGACAATGTATAGCTGAACGAAAAGCCTACTAAAAATCTCAAAGTGGTGATTTTCCATAGCTATATATGTAATATATATATATATATATACTAATTCTGACTATAGATCTAATGTGGTAAACCCAACAATAAAGCGTCCCCAACATCCCCAGAAATGGGTGGTGCAAAATATAAACCCTCGAAAATTGGAGATTTGTGGCATTGGGTCCATCCAAGACACGATCCACAGCTGTCACGGCTGTTACGGATTCAATGCCTAGGATGCCCACGAACAGCCAACAAGATCACCAAACATTGGTCTACTGGGATTTGCTTAAGATGGCCCAGAAGATATGGATATTCTTTGTGTATACATATATATATAACTATATATTATATATTTATATACACCTACATTATACATACAAGATCATTTCAACTAGATTCGCAAAACGGTTGATTAATCAATTGGAACATAGGAAGTCATCATTGAAGTCATCTTCAGTACATCCAGGTCTACTTTGGTGGGAATAGTGGATGGACTTTGGGTTGGGTCCCTGCTGATGGCATCAATCAATGATTAGTAGACTTAGTAGACCTACATGAGTTGGTTTCTGAAAATGGGGGATGGCCAAATACATGGGTTTCACCAGCAAAATGGTCGAATGACTTGGATGATTTGGGGTACCCATGGGTGCCAATATTTTAGGAAACCTCCATATAATCATATAGATAGAGACCAAGGGTTGGACTGTGACCCATTTAGGTGGTTTACGCCTTTGCGTTGCTCGACCAGAACTGTACAGAGCGAGCCTGTCACAATCGTTGCTACTTTCATCTAACACCTCTCTATGACGAGATCATTTCAGACCTGTCTTTAGGAAGACTGTATCTGATTTGAATTCGTTGCGGTTGTTCCACATATGGATGACGTGAAAATTGCTGCTACGATAGCATGGAAATTCCGTCTTCCAGAGTTAGTCATGCATCTTGAAGGCTTGAGTGAGACATTTTTAGGGAGATATATATGATATGTATAAATTATATGATATATAATATAAATGATCCACATCCAAATCATTCCAAATCATTTACCGTGTCAATGTGTGTTTGACCGCGACCCGTTTGAAACTCATTGTTTGTTGCTGGTTCAATCCCCTCATTAGCTGACTGGGGATCATCTTTCCAGGTAGGAAGCAGTATCATGGGATGCTGATGGCAGTATCTTGAATGGACTATTGAATCGATCATTGAATGGATCATTAAATGGATCATTGAATGGACTATTGAATGGATCATTGAATGGATCAAGTTACTCCCAGCAGTAGCCACTCGTCCAAGTTGTCCTGGCGTCGCTTCGCGAGAGGCGTTTGACTCGGCCGCCATGGCGACGCACTGTGAGACGAAGTGAAGCCGAAGCGAACTTGAGAAAACTGTTGGCAAGAGATGCATCTTGGTGGCATTTAACTCGAGAAAATCTATCCCAAACCGAATTGGGATTTAACGATCAGAAATTTGAAGTCAAACAATGGCATAACAATGGCTATTGACCAGAGGAGTATGGAACAGTGGTATGCAACCAGCGGAATCATGGGGATTTCACATGGTTTAATCAACAATTTATTGTGGATTACGGGCATTCTTCGCCTGGCACTTTGTGGCGATTTATGTAAACAATCGAGATGAATAATGTATATTCCGGGTTTGCACAGGGTGCTGAGACATGCTGATATGGCTTACAGCAATACCCCAATTTATGGCCGTGTAAACTGAGAAATATGACGATTAACCAGTGGGTTTGAGATGATTTGAGGGATTAACCCAATTTTTTGACAGGTTAGATAGCAAAGCACTTGGGGTATATATCCATAACTTCTGGCTATGAAACACTGGGGAAAATCAACAGATCCACTGGGGTGGTCAACACTGAAGCCAATGACGAAGCTCTGCAAATGATTAGCCTCTGGTAAACTAACAGTTTGCTATTGAAAATGGCCATAGAAATAGTGGATTTTCCCATTAAAAAATGGTGATTTTCCATAGTTATGTTAGGCAATACCAGAGGGTACGTATCATCACCAGACCCTTTCAGAAACCGTTGGGATGACCGAAGCATGCTGGGCACAGCCATGTCGCATTCTTTCCCATCCATGCTGCTCGGAGATCTACCAACAAATACACCACAAAACGGCTAATCATACTATCCCATATCATACTGGATATGAGCGAATGGTTGTACTATCTTGTACCTCCCAAGCCAAAAATCAACACAAACAGAAACTGGCTGGGTCTATAATATAGATCTAGCATAATCCAACTAACACTTCAAGCCAAAAGAAACATGTTGGACCTGGTTGCTCTGGTTGCTCCCGTGCAACTTTTTCTTGTCCGTGCATGTCACAGCTGTGCTGGAAAGTGGCCATCCGTCAGACATGAGCGACACATGTCCATTGAGAAAAAACTGATCTTCCAATCATAAGCAAATATGGTGCTTCAATTGCCAAATAATGTTCAATTGCCATGCTTGATTGATACACACGATGTATAACATAGTGATACATCATAATGTATGGCGTACAGAATATATATATATATATATATACACATGTATGGGGATGGGTCAAAACCTATTATTATCAATTTTAATGGGATGAACATCCATTTGCCAGCTATTTTGGGGTGAACAGAAGGTACCAGGGTTTTTACTCATAACCATATCTACACCTCAAGTCTAGTACTTTGCCAAGCTGAAATCAGGTGATTTTGGAGGGTTCCCTTCCCAACAATCCTTGATGATGTCCTTGCGAGGTCGTCTAAGGCAAAGGCTTTCGACATTTGTGTAGGTATGTATACACAACATACAAATAGACAGATAGATATGTATATATATATATAACTATATGTATGTTCTACATGTGTGTATATACATATATGTATATATATATATATATCATGATGTACTGTATCTGTACAGTATACATTTAGAAAATAAAACAAAATGAGGTTTTGAGAACCATCGATGTTGGGCACCCACTATTGTTCATATACACAAGGGGAATAAAAGTTATCCCTCCAGTCAACCTTGTGAAGGAATCACAAAGGGGATATCTACAACTTCTCCACGCTTGACGATTTTTTTTCCACACTTAAAGAATCTTAAAGAGGGGCTTCCGAATGATCAAAAACCTCATTTCTGATCATCCTTCCCCCATGAATTTCTGTTCAACTGTTGGTCACCTCCACTGAACGGCTGCAAAAAAATATCGGCAAAGCAATCCTATGGTTGAAGCTGGCATGACTCAGCAGCTTCCCCGGTTGCTCTGCAAGGCCAAAAAAGAACACTCGACGATCGAAACGCCATTGCGTTTCGGGGCGCACGTCAGCTTCCAACTTTCCATCGCATCTGCTGGGTTTATTTAGGGAAACCGCAGGTAATACATAGACAAGGGTCCTGATGGTATTCTGTGGCATCTTTGGCATCTGATGGCATTCTATGGTCGTGTTCATGGCGACCTGCCATGGGTACTAATTGAGGACCCCCCCAGTCCTGGCCAATGATGTAGGGTACTAGGGTACCCCAAAAGATCCCTTGGCCATCGCTCAATCATCGTCTTCCGTATTGTCATTACAATTGGCCTTGGGCCTTGGGCTTGTCATTTTCAGGTCCAATCACAGTGCTCTTGGCGAGAAGATGATGGATGATGTTGAATGCCAACCGCGCTGAGTCGCGCTCAAGCGCAGTGATCCTCGCAGAGTTGTTTGCCATAGGAGAAATCTGCCTTCAAAGGGGTGAAGAACAAGCTGAAGTTAAAATGGTCGTTGTATACACATTGTCCATATGAGTTCACCGATGTCCTTAGGCTAGAAAACGCAAAGTCACTTTCAAGGTGCTTCATATTGTTTCATGGTCACTCCAAATCCATATCTCCTTCACCTGAAAACCGATGACGATGGCGATATGATGATGATGACGATGACGATGATGATGATGATGATGATGATGATGATGATGATGATGATGATGATGATGATGATGCTGATGATGATGATGATGATGATGATGATGTTGAGAGGCTCAACTTTAAGCATGTGAAGGTTCAAACACAAACATAAATATTAATATTCGGAAACTCAACTCCAACTTTGGGTTCTCGAGGATTCAACCAACCCAAGTGCCCTCTGAACAATAGATGGTGCAGATCAGCCCTTATAAACGTGGTTGTTGCTGCTTGATCCATACCTCAACTCTTGGGAGGACCACCCAGGCTTGTGAAAAAAACGATGGCTGTGTCGCACCGAAATAGGAACCAGCCAACGCGCAGAAAGCAACAACATCCGACAACGCCCCTGGCGGGCTATGTGGTTTTAATCATCGTCCAGAGCCCTTAAAATGCCATAGAATTTCTGAAAAACTTGGGTTCCATGATGAACCTATGAAACTTCCATGGTATGTGTTTTTTTTACGGCAGGAGGTCCTCCGCCGGACGCCTCCCCGATTTTGAGACACGCCCGTGACCCATTTTCGGCAGTGCGCCAGCACACGGCTCATCTCTGAACAAATGTGGCCTCAGGCGCAGCGCGACAAAGGGAAGATCCAACCATGGGTATCCATGGCTGGCAGTTTCGTATCACTGAAGAGGACAAAAATCCGCCGGCCTGCCGGCGTGTCTGATTGGAAGGTGTTGTTCCTGTTCTGTTCTTGGCTTGTACTTGTTCCTTTGTTCTCCTGCGGCAACTTTTTNCCCCTCCTTCCCCCCCCTTTCCCTCCCTACTATTCTACTACTAATACTACTACTACTAATACTAGTATTAATACTAGTACTAATACTAGTGCTATTACTATTCCTACTACTACTCCTACTACTACTACTACTACTACTACTACTACTAATACCACTACTACTACTACTACTACTGCTGCTGCTGCTGCTACTACTACTACTACTGCTCCTGCTCCTGCTCCTGCTCCTGCTCTTGCTCCTGCTACTGCTACTACTGCTGCTACTACTGCTACTGCTACTTCTACAGCTGCTACTGCTACTGCTGCTGCTGCTACTAGCACTTCTACCCCTGCTCCTGCTCCTACTCCCAATACCACATTAAATGCTCAATGCAATCTGCTCAATACCCAAGTCCCAGAAGTCCCAAGAAAAGACTGCCAATTGCCCATGGCCGGCGGGCTTGCCGTAGGCAATTAAATATGGGGATGGGTCAAGAGCTATTACACCATAATTGGGTGGATGATGAATATCCATAAATCCCAGGGAACAGAATATATGCCGTTCATGTCTTGGAAATTCCTAGTCATAAATCTACATTGCAGGGTTGGCTGCAGCGCTGCGGCCCCCCAAAGTTCGCAACATATGCTTGGTGGGAAGGAGTCATACCCAAGGCCTACGGAGCTGAGTTCTTGAACTGGGATCATAGTTCCATTATTGGAACAGGGAACCGAGGAAAAAAAGAATCCTTTTGAAACCTAAAGGGTTCAACGCAAAATCAGCACAAACCTCCCCCCAAAAACAATTGATGCCGACCCCGTCGAGACTTCTCAGGCACTGATAGCGAAGCTGTGTGGTATCTTCATACCACAGGCCAACAAAGCCATTTCTACATAGATTTGATTGAAAATTGGCAAAAACCCAATTCCAATGGATGATCATGTTTTCCCCATATACCCCAATTTCAGACCCCACATCTTTGTACGACATGTTTTGAGCCCCTCAAAAGGTGGCTTTTCAGCCCTAGATTTTCCCTTAAACCAAACAAACCACTTCATAAATAGACCATATTTCATGACATCATCTTCGGAGTCGCCATTTTGAGTAGCATTTATCCCAAAATTACCCTAGGGTAAACAAACATAGATGTGGAAAACCAATGGTTTTCTTAGGAAACACCATCTACAAGCGGTGGCTTTTCCACATCGAACTCTTGGTTTACAGGAGAGTATCCCATAAGGCTTTGTCTGAAAATAGGGGACCACCAATTTCAATGGATGAAAACCTCATATTCTTATAACAATTGCCATAAACTGTGGTAAATCCACCATGTTCAGACAGCCAATATCATCAATATCAGACTGTTGACTATTTCAAATCCAATTCCAAAACCCAATTTCAATGCAATTTCAATGGATGAAAACCTCATTTTCCCATGAAAATCCCATGAAAATCCCATAATTTTCTCAGCAAGTCATGTCGTCAAGACGCAACAACTGGGATGTGATCCGATGGCTCGTCTTTGTTGGGCATCGCCTCTTCAGGGCACTGCAACAATGAACCTGGGCGCGAAACCGCCATGGCCCGGAACAGCGAGAAATTTGCTGTGGAGCTTGAGAAATTATAACTCATGTTTATGTAATATGTTGTATTATATACTATTTGTATATATATATATGATTATATATGTAGTTTAGTATATATTATAGATTATGGTAGTGCACATATATGTACATACCCTATATATATAGTGTACGTTATAAATATAAATATATATATTATACATAATACATTATACACAATATGTACTATGTATATACTATATGTATTTATACTATGTATGTATATATATATAGTACTATACTGTATATTATGATATATGATTTTTATATAGATAACGATCAACATCTGTCAAAGTACGACATAATGTCCCTCAAACCTGAGAGTTGTCTTCCAACCCCATATATTCAGCAGGATCTAGATTAGTTGGGCACCGAGGAGCGATCAGCAACCTGCGACTGCAGGAACTGTTCGTCATAGAAGATGTAATCCTCAGCAGGAAGGCCCAGTTGTAGAATTCTTTATTTGGGGGTTTCCTAAAATGGCCAAAAATGGATGGTTTATAATTTTATAATGGAAAATCCCAAACAAAAATGGATGATTTGGGGGTACCCCTATGACTTAGGAAACCTCCATTTAAATCCATCCAACCGTAGACACTCAAATCCTGGCCTAGTGAAACTGCATGTATAACTTGATTACGTATCGGCCTCTGCTCTTGGAAAACAACAGCTTCCGGAATGCCAAAGAAGGGTCGGTTCAAAGATGGAGCGTAGCTAAATGTTGGGTTCCGTGATTCTAAAATCAACCACATTTGGGCTTCACCAATCTTTGGCAGTACCAGCTGGAGACCCTATCAGCGCCGGCCGGGAACCAGCAGCCACCATCCATGCAGGAATTCTGACCTACATGAAAAACTGTAGCTCAAGTAGAAGTGCTTGTGCCGTTTTACAAACCATTTGCATCCATTTGCCAAGTTTCGGGTTTCATATCGCAACCCACTCAAAATAGATCTGCCGAAGAATCGAGTATACCCCTAGATGGCCGTATCAAAGGGGAAAACAATGACAAAGCAACTAGGTTTTTCCTTCCGTTTTCCCATAAATTTTAGACAGCCCCTAACTGGTTGGAAAATTGGCTATCGAATTCTGCCCAAATCATATGAGAGCATAATCCAGATACTAAACATCTTGCTACTCAGTTTCTTACAACCCAACGGGCTAATGTCTGGTTGCTGATGTGTATCCATTTTGGATGGTGAACAAATGCAAATCTATTTTCAGACAAACCCTCACAACATGGAGAAACTCAACAAAAAGTTGAGAACAGAATATATGCTATTCTATGCTATTCTAAAGTGTTGTTAAAACCTGTGCATCATGCACGTCCTGCATTTTTGGACAACCCCAAATCGTAAATCCTTGGCCCTATATTCGGTGGCTAGTATGTATCCAAGTTGTTTTTTCCATGTTTTGATGGCTACAGTTGAATCACTGGTTAACTGGAGGTTTGGGTGGTTGGCAATCCTATGAGCAGTGTTCAAAACCCGCCCTGCTGCCTGGCAAATAGGGATCTCGTCAATGGATCATCACAATCCCCAATATATCCCGCATATACCCATAGCCATGGAAAATCCCTTATAAATGGAGGGTTTAATGGGAAAATCATCCAAAATTAGGCAAGCTTTTCCATGGTTATGTTAAATAACCAGAGGGTACTTTGATCGTTCACATCCCTATTCAATGACGAACTATTCATCAATCAACAGTGATTTTCCAAGACTGCCCAGCAGATGGGGCTGGTAAACTTCACTGGTTCCGATTCTCCAAGATGCAATAGTTTCCAGTCGAGTGCCCGTGCGCGTAGACGAAGAGGCCTTGAGAACTGGTGAAACAGAGCCAGATGTTGTAGCAACTATGATTATATATCCATTTTGGTTGCCCAAACCTTCAAAAAAGGTGGTTATCCCCTTCATTCCCGAAAAATATCCTTTGATGGGCCATGGAGTTAGTAAACTGCTTAGTAAGATTACGAGGGTTGCAACCATCCATTGAGCAGTTGCAAGGGAATATGACCCAGTTGCAAACCTGCTGAGCCGTCAAACAATCCATAAAAATCCCATATACCATCCCATTGTACTGGTTGGTAGCTATCCCAGTTCTGTTTATAAACATCTCCAGTAAAGCAATTAGTATGACCCTCAATAATAATTCATCAACAGGGGCAAACTTTCATGGCTCGCATATGTTTGGTTAACTCCCAATATATTACCAATGTTTTCTTGCTTATAATTACACCAATTTCTGTTAGTTCAATCCCCATTCTTGTTGCTTAAATTCAAATTCTTGATGGAATTTGTCACCAAACTTTCATGGTCAATTCATCATTTTTCTTGCTTAAAATCTCAGTGAAACACAATTTTTGTTCGGTAGACTTCCATTAAATCCCAGTCTTGATGGTGAAATCCCATTAAAGCACACTTAAATCATCATTTTTGTTGCTTAAATCCCTCATTTTTCTCCGATGGTTCAGTTCCCAGGTTTTACAGCTGGCCGCTGGGTCGGAATTCACATCGTCAAAGGCATCTCTCATCAGCAGTTCGGCGCCGTCCGCGCGGCGCCAATGGAAGCGTGCGGCCTGACGTGGGGGCTGGCTGTTGTATCTCTATTTTTTTATAGGCATTTAGCTTTATTCGCAATAACAATATCGATACACACACACACACACACTACATATGCCTTGTATAGAGACACATATGATGTGTAGATATATAGTACATTGGGAAGAGCATGAAATAGCAATATAAATATATATATAGTGTAATTTACATGTATATATAATTTAATAAAGTGTATTTATGCACAATCTGGCTCTGAGAAAGGATAGGCATAACCCCTATTCACCCAGTTAGATTGAGGGAGAATATTCTCAGCTAGAGGTGTCCGCTTGGCTATTGTTTTGGGCCCCGCAATCCACGTATGGTTTGTATTACCTCCAGTGTCCTCAAACATGGCGTGCTGGAAAATCCATTGTTTAGTTCAATGATTCTCCCAGCTATAAACTTCCATCTATAGAGGATTTCCAAGGCTGCCACGGTTGATTTTTTCGGAGCGTAGCCATTTTCCCATTTGTATTCCCATGAATATTCCATGATAACACCATGTTTTCATGGTTGAATCCTCATGTTTGAGGGTTTAAATCCCATTTTTTTGTTGGTACACTCCCCATTTTTGAGGGTTTAAATCACCATTAATTGGATGATTCATCCTATTCCACGAAAGTCAAACGCCATCTCGGAGCACCTTGGTCTCAGGATCCCGGCAGTGTCCGGTGCCTGAGCCACGACAGGAGTTCGACGGTTTAGTGATGTATTTTGATGGTTTGATCTATTGTCTGAACATGGGTTTTCCCAAAAGTCATGGTTAATGAGAAACTCATACAGTAACATGTTGCCTGCTAAAATGATTCCTTTCGTTTCATATCATTTCTCATATGATTTCTGAACTATGTTTTATTCATCATATTCGGTTCAACAGAGATCAGAAATTCCGGAAAAGAACGCAGGTCATGATGACGATTTGATTCTCTTCTCAAGTCTCCTGCGTCGCTGGCACCAAGATACCCTCGAAGATGTGCTCCTGTCACTTGCAGCGGCAGAGGATTTTATCAGAAACTGTGCAAACCGTGGCTTAATTTCACCATCATTACCTACTTGACTATATATAGATATTATATGTATGGAATATTTATCAACATTTCCCCCTCTCTCGCCCAGTTATGTAGGTAAATATACCATACAAGCTGACTATAGATATATATACATCTATACCATTCTATACCCATGAAATAAACCCCACTGAAGATGTGGACAGGGAGAAGTTGCACCCGAAAATGGGGTAAAACTATTTTCATGTGGTAAACCCACTAATAAATCATCCCCAATAGAGGTGATGATTGGCTAAACCCATTTTAGATCATTAGTAGGGAAACTGCAGATTTACCCATGATGTTTTATTTAGGGCTGCCATCATTTTCAGGTGATGTCCGGGGCAAAAGAAATGTAACTAAGAAGGAGAGTCATGTAAGGGGCGGGCCCACAAACAATAGGTGTCTGTTGGTTAAAATAACATAAAATAGCTAGGTTTAGTGCGGTGTATTTCATGGATATCTCTGTAATATAAGGTTTTGTTGCAATGGATGATATGTATATATATATACGTATATATATACCATATAATTAGTCAACTTGGTGAAACATGTTGAACCTCCCATCTTCGTCCTCTAGTCCGTTGCGCAGGTTGATATTGAAATCTCCGCAAAGGACCACAGGGCAGTTCCTCAATGAATCATGTGGATCTCGTGAACTGTGAGTCCAAATCTCTTGTGAGATCTTATGGATGCAAAATGATGTAATTATTCTTTGAATTGAATTCTCTCTGAAACCAACCCCGACAGTTTATCATATCGGGAAATAATGATCTGGCTGAATTATGATAATTCACGAACCCAAAAATAACTGAAATCAGGCTATTTGGAGAGATTCCCCTTACGAACCATCATTCCAGTGACGGCACAGTGAGGTCATTATAACTACAATGATGCATGGTTGAAAAGTAGTCATAGGCATCATAAACGAGGGATATAGTTTGTTTCAAACCGCAGGAAGTGACCAGTCTAAATGTGATCCCCTGGCTCCCAATCAGTGGTATTCTTTACACCCCATTTCAGTTCGTTGCATTCCCAAGTTTGGTTGGTGAAAACACTAGCGTCAGTTGGTTCTATCCTCGATCTTACTTAGTTTCATTTATTCGATTCTATCTACATTGTGATTTGTCATTGTGCCCCAAATTTAGATCACTAATCAAACACAACACATTTCCCAATGTTGTGTGATTTGTCTCTCATGCCTATGGAAGGACGTATGTAGATATAATACTATATACTACATGTATTGTACATGTTAATATGCATCTCCCAACAATATTTCTTTTCGAAACTACTGATATGACTTTGATCCCTGGTAGTTCTACGCCAATAAAAAACCTGCAAAGATCTCTGTTTTCTATTCTTCCCAAGTTTTCATAGTCAAGCCTCCATTTTCGATAGTCAAATTGTGGTCAAATCACAATTTTTGTCAAAACAAAATCCACCATTTCTGCTGTGACTTTCTGCCCAGCTTCGCTTCTGCCTGGCTTTCCAAGATTTGGCGAATGGTCTGGAGCTCCTTCGGAATCGGGTCAAAATGGTGATTTCACCGGCAAAAACTGGTGCTGAAAATCCATGGTTTGACTATCAAGATGGATTTTACGGGAATTGGTGATCGAGATTTTGGATTCAACTAACCAACAGGATGTGACTTATCACACCTTTTATATTTATATAACGAGCCAACATGTGTATTGAAGCAACATGAACACTTGTTGATATAGCATCTACAAACAACTTGTTTTCAGATTTTTAAGCATCAAAATAAGTAGCATTTAACCAGCCAATTCATGAAGAACAGCGGGGGCCTGGAATTAGTGATGTCCTTTCGGGGAAAATGGGAAAAGGGGCCTGGCATGCCATTTGCTACCATTATTCACCTGCTTTTTCAATGATGGTTACTGTTTGTTGCTGTACCCTTCCATTAATCAGGGAACCAATTAGAACAGGACATCTATGAGTGCCTGTTACGTTTCAATCTCTTGAGTGGTGCTAATTTGCCAAGCCCAAACAGGGAACGGAATCCGAATGGAATCCTGGAACTCTGCAATATTGCTTCTGGGTTGCAAAACAGTGTTAAGATTTATTAGGTAGAAATCGTTTGCTACTGGGCTAGAAAACTAAGTACGCATCCACTGGTAGGTCCCTGGTAGGTGGTTTTAAGTGTAATTCAAGCATCTCAGTCAGTTGGGAAAATCATCTCGACTAGGTTTGCGAATGGCCAACTTAGTCAAGGGTATGGGTCAAACCAATGGTTTCTTCGTTCCGAACAATAGCTGGTTGCTCCTTGATTGGAGAGGTATCACTTTAGTAATTAGCAAACAAATCACTGTTTGGGAAACCCCTCCTGATTCATCAACCAGGGATTATTAATCATTAATCCAGGTGTGACATTTCCGGGACGATTCCCCAAAGGATCATAAAAACGGTGAGGAATCTTGAAACAGCAAGCTAGAACTTGGTTTCATGTACCAATATGTCAGGTTTTCTCATATTTCCGTTCTGCATCCCAAGTTACAACCATTTCTGGTTGGCCCAAAAATATGTTCACGGCAATTTGGATCATCATCCTAAATACGATGGACAGTAAAACATATTTCAAATCATGTAGCATATTTTAAAATGAAAACATTGAATAACACATATTAGATCTACTATGACTTGGAGTTTCCCCAGATCTTTTCCATATCGCCTTCCTCCCTATAATAAGTATAAGTATTCATCCCATCCCCCCAAAAAAACTTCGTATTCGTTAGGGGAGTTCGGGGAGGATCTCCTGCTTGCGCACTGCACCATCTTTATCTCTTGAGCTGGTCATGAGATGTGTCACACCTGCCATCCAAGGGAGAAACCGAGAAATTTCGTGCGGTGGCGTGTTTCGCCGGCCCCCCGAAAAAAGAAACACATATGGAGGGATGACCAACCAAACTGGTGTACATATGGTAAATATATGGGAAATATATGGTAAATATATGGTAAATATATGGTAAATATATGGAAAATACATGGTAAATGTATGGTAAATGTATGGTAAATGTATGTCAAACATGTGAGGATGACCACCCATACTTGACGGGTAAAAAAAGAGGAGCGTTTCTTCCTTGCACAAATACCAACATGGTTTTAGATCCAAGGTGCCATGTAATTCATGCCCGCGCAGCATTAAGAACATGTGGTATCCCCGGTAACTGGATCTACAAATGGTGGGCTTTCAACATCCAGTGTTCATTTACAGGAGGGTACAAATATGGGTTTTCCTAAAAATTGGGATACCCCACGTTATGACAATTTTAGAGGGAAATATGAGGGTTTTAACCATGGAATGGAATGGGTTCCAGATTTTGAGACAATCCCCATACAAGTCAGGACTGAACAGCTCAACAACTCAACAATGACTGCTGGTTGTTTTGCGGCTTCACCCCATGAAGCAGGTAACGTCGACACACAAATGTGGTCTAGTATAGGGATATCAAAATTGATATGCCACCCGCTGAAATGGCGTGACATATTAAGGAGGTAAATGGGGGGATTCAACAGCAGTAGTCTGTTTGGTGATTCAGGTAGGTCTGAACCTCTGAACATCTCTGCATCCCTGAACCCTCTATGCATTAGCAACAACTACTCCCGTGAAAACAACTAACTAGTTTAAACTCCTTGTTGAACTACAAACAAATGCAATTGATTACTTAATCATACTTCATACAGTAGTAGTATTTGCAATTCCAAGACCCAGTGTTTGCTTGAACTTAAGCAACTACTTGGAATGGCGTTGGGCAAACCACAATGTCGCAATGGAACAACAATCAACCATCCATCTTCCCACGCAGATTGGTTGAAGAAAAAAAATGAAACTGGAAACCAGAGATCTTACCCTCTGGTAAACTGACATAACCATGGAAAATCACCATTTTTAATGGGAAAATCCACTATAAATGGCCATTTTCAGTAGCTATGTTAGTTTACCAAAGGGTACATTGAAAGAACTGCCTTTTCCGATGTTCCCTTTAATTCTAGGATACCCTCGAGAAATCAAGCGTGGCTGGCTGGAAAATCCACCATTGAGGTCGATGATTTTCCAAGCTGGAAACCTCTATTTACTTCGGGCATTTCACAGCTAGCTATGTTTGAATACCGGAAGGTACACATGATTTCCAATTTTATGTTCCCATTCATATTCCATTGTACCACCATTTTTCATCATTTTTCCTGGCTATATTCTCTCATTTTTGATGGATAAATCAAGCTAAATCACCATTTTTCATGGTTAAATCAAGGTAAATCCCCATCTTTCACGGTAAAAAATCATTGTTCATTGGATGATTCATCCATTTTCAGAATCTTCCGGTCCGAGGCACAACAAAGCACTGGCTGAACGTCGTCCACCAAGAGTTTGGCATAGGCAAAAGGCCGTCTATCCTGAGATCGGGAGATCACGAGAGCAATGGTTCATATGTACATCTACACATGCATACTTATGGCTCGATATAATATAACTATATATATATATATGGATGTAAATAAATATAGCCTACATATATGCACGTATGTGCGTATACATGTACATATTATGTATATATATATAATATATACATCCACTATATTTCAGTGTATATATATATATATACACCCAATCCATATAATATATCACTGCGCTGCTGCACACACACACACACACACCTTCAAACGAATCAATGGGTACACAAATCCCTACGTACTAAGTACAAGTAACATAGAGATATGGAAAATTCACTAGACATGTAGATCACTTCGCGAAACCGTCATGGAGGTTGTCCATATCTACGTTACCCCAGGGTGAATTGAGCACTTTTCAAAACCATCTGTCATCCCATGTGAAATAATTGTATATAATTGTCATAATCTGAATTTTCTATATTGGATAGTATCGCCTCCCATAATCATCAACCAACCATCATTTTTTCAATGCCACTTATACAAAAGTCATATTTTGCTGATCAACATCCCTATACTCACCACGCTTAGAAACACGGTGAATCATCGAACCATGCAAAGTGCTAGTTTTCTGGAGGGTATCCCGTTGTTTCCATGAATATCCCATTATACCACCATTTGTGATAGTTATATAAATCACTGTAAATCCCTATATATATATATATATTTGATGGCAAATCCATGGTTAACTCCAGCTTTTAGTTAGTTCACTCCCCATAATTTGATGGTTAAGTCACCATCTTTGGTCAAATCATCATTTTTCTTGCTGAAATCCCTTTGGTTAAATCACCAGTGTTGAACCCCTCATCCACCTCCCTTCAGTCCCAAAGTTCCATGGGCCGGTCCAAGCCAGGCTCCTCCAAGTCGATGTTGCCATAGGAACCTAAAGGGCAGGTGCCCGCAGTTAATTGCTGGGATTTCATGTGATTTAAAGGGCTACCCTCTAGTGAACTAACATAGCTATTGAAAATGGTCATTTTTATTGGGAAAATCCACTATAAATGGCCATTTTCAATAGCTACGTTTAATTACCAGAGGGTAAAGGGGTAAGCGTCCAACAATAGGGATTTATATTATGGGATTTATATCATGGGATTTAAACAGGGATATAGAACTACCAAGCTAGTATGATTTGGGTGTGGACCTGAACATAGGCTGCATTCCATTTATGGCGATGTTCCAAAGGGGTGTGATGACAAGCGATTAAATTCTTGGGAAATTCTATAATTACCCCATTTGCAGAAAAACTTAGATGGCTCTAACATGCTATAACTATAACATCAGAAGGTTTTGAATCACGGGATTTTGGGGTACGCTATTTTCGACTTGGATACTGAACCAACAATTGGCATTTCACCATCAAACAACGTGATTTTCTGAATCACCGAAATGGGAATTCTATACCTGCGATTTGATTAATCCCATGGATAGGTAGGTATGCCTTATGTTTTGAGTAAAAATATGTAAAAATGGGGTAAGAACCCAAACATGAATTCATCTAATCCCAGTTCTAGAGGGTCAGCCACACGCGGCTTTTGACCATAGACCAACTGAGGTGCCAACGAATATTGAGGAAGTACCAACCATTGGAAGTGTTGAGGATATCCAGCGACAAATTGATCTATTTGACGATCTAATTTTCTCTTTGGGGAACCGATTTGAGTTTCATATTAGGAAGGGATTGCATTGCATACATGTACCTTCCGTGCATAGTCGGCCTAGTCTTTCTTGCACTTCATTACATATCATTTCATGATCAGCATGGTTGTTGACAATTCTGTTGTAAATGCTGCAGCCATGTTGCGGCATGTTGCTACATCTTCCTTTACGCTGATAGCTGCTACAATCTTCCCCAAGGCACCGTTGCGCACGCCACACCGGAGCTTTCGGTCCTCGGCGGTCATCCAATGGGTAACAATGGTGTGGTGCCCCCAGGTCAGAATCGCCAACGTTGGTTTATAGCTATGGTTTCAAGGTTTTCGTTCGGTTTATGTGTGATTTATGTCACTTAAGTTGGTTGTTTATCATGACTCATGACCATACCTTTTAGGTCCATGGTTTATGGGAGATATCTCGAACTAGTTAATGGGGTTTGTAAACCAACTTGCAACTGCGGGGTACAACGTTGAACCAATGGGCAACCACCCCGAAACAGCGGACCCATTGCCACAGGTGAAACAAAGTGATAAAAGTCATGATAAAACCATGGAGTTCATCCATCCTGTTGAAGATTTCTGTGCGTGTTTCCTCCTCTCCCCAACCCAATCTTCCCGCAGAGAGTCTTCAGGCAACTCCATCTTCAATTTGGCTCGACTCTGCAGCCAGAACAGTGCCACACCCACCTTCTCCTGGGTTTGGGCGAAATTCTCGAGCCGAAAATGACCGAAATTCGTTTGCCGAAAATGGATGAAAATGGATGAAATCTCTGAGGTCTCTCATTTTTGGGATCTGAACTAACCCATGGAACTCACCTCTTGGCAAGCTGCCATTCGATGATTCATTCTGGTTCTATACTACGGTCAGATTGTCTGAACATCGGCAAACAATCTTTGCCAAACATGTTCATCGCCCCATCAACCGTCCCACCCGCATCGGTCTATGCTTGGCTCAGTGTGGATTTGGGTCAAGCCATTGGGGCACCTTGAATCATCCTATGGTGAGGGTTAACTTGAAATATCCCCAGCGGGATAGAACCAACCCAAATGGGGATACAAGACATACAACTTCAACTGATTCATAATCTCAAGCCCAATTTATTCCCCGTTCATCTTTCCCCAAAAAAATCCAAGACATCTTCAAAACTACGGGGTCGTTTGGACCTGGGATGATTCTGCTAGTACTAACCACCAGGTTGGTCACCAAGCATCAATGACAATGACTATCCCCAATATATCATAAGATATCCCAATATACCACCATTTTTCATGCTGAAGTCTCTGTTTTTGTTGGGCTCGGTCACATTTTTGATGCTTAAGTCCCCATTTCAGGTGGTGAAATCACAATTTTCATGGTGAAATCACCATTTTCGAAGTTTAAATCGTCCATTTTTCACAGTGAACCTCCCCATCTTGGCGCAATTTCCGTCCTGCCCCGGGCCCAGGAAGACCAAACCCTCGTAGCCGAGGCCTGGAAGATAGGTCGATTTGGGTTTGTCTGAGAACAGGGTACCTCCAAATCCCATTGTTGATCATCATTGTCCCAATTGCAATTTTTTTGGGGTATACCCCATTTCCAGACACATCCATTTATGATAGCTAAGTTGATGCACATAACTTGGTTCACGTTTGCGTTTACTTGGGTGGATAGAACGAACTAGTAACTAGTCAATGGCTTTATAAACCAACTATTCGTACCGGGGGGGGATTCACCTTGTACTTGGAGGATCATCCCAGTTTGTAGGATCATCCCAGGTATTGGGTGTATCATGATCCATCAATGATCCTCATTCCTGGTCCTATACTCGGAGGATCATCCCAGGAATCTGAAAACTGGTTAGGATCATGCCTGGTTGACAAGTAGTAAGTCCCCGATTCCTAGGGTTCTCAAATCTATAACAGTTTTTTCATCCCATGGGATTTAAACCATCATTGGGATGTATAGGATACGATTGGGATAGACATGGTAAATGGATAACCACCAAAAACCTTTGGAGGTGTTTTATATTGGGGGGATGGGATTAAGTCTTCACTATTTTGGTAGGATTCTACTAAATTCATCTAAACTCTACTTATTTGGGGGTTGCTAAAGTTGTAACCCTATCTTTATATATCTTTATATTCAACTTCTTACTAGAAATGTATAAATCCATTAACATACTAGAATTTTGGTTCTAGGATACAGTTGCTATGTGTTTTGTTGGATGACTCAGATTTCGCAAACCACACAGGTTGGCCAATTCTTGGAGATCATCATTGGCGCACAAGCAGGCGCATCTTTTGATACTCCCTACATGCGGAAACACGTGCAAAGATGAAATAAACGGTGCATGATCTTGCGGCAACGGTGCAAGGTCAAATCGATGTAAATCCATGGAGTGTTCCTATTGTTTTCCTATGAATCCATAGCTTTTCCTCTGCTTTTCCTGTGCCCCCGCAGAGAGCGGCCTTCCAAGGCTTGTCGAAATGTGCCCAAGCCCGGTGTGGTCAGATCCTCGGCACCAGGCTGACCCAACGGGGGTTTAGCATCCCGAAATGCTAGGCTTATGGCAGGTGACAGCAACATTTCAATACATTTCATGATAATTCATGATAATTCATGATTTATCTCTCCAAAAAATATACAACTCATCATTCTTGTGTAGTTGCATCTATATACTGTATCTATATATATATATATATATATGATATCTATATTTCTTCACATCCACCAAGGGTATCCAAGGCTCGTGAACATCATATTCCTGCAGCGCCAGCACGGTTGGTTGGTAGACCTTCAACTTCTCCAAGATCCGAGGCCCACGAGCCTGCAGAAATGGCCATAGAAATAGTGGATTTTCCCATGAAAAAAATGGTGATGTCCCATAGTTATGTAACAGTTTACCAGAGGATCATTTCCAAAATGAATGTATAGAACTTAATACTTCCCAACTAATTTGACTCAAAGACTGTAAAAATTAACCATACTTTTCCAGAACAATCCAACTATTGGATGGTGTTGTACTTTGAAAAAATCAATCTTTTGACTCTGACTGTCTCAAACATATTTGGAATATGGCCGTGAACCTGTGGAGAGCAAATTGCTGTGCTGCATACTTTCTCAATATGCTTTGAGATGGCATGCTCCCACTTGCTATTGATACAAGATCAACCATGCAAGCTAGTATATGGAGGCCTTGTTTTCTGGCAAGCTTGAAAGGCTTAAACTTCCTTCTCAACCGAGCTTGACACAACTTTTCCTTTCAGACATGTCTGGATAATCTTGATGTATCATGTTCGATCATATGCTCATATTTTTTTACATTTACTACCATTATTTTACCATTCTATATCCCCAGAAATCTTTTCCGACCATCCCGATTCCCATTTCACGGCACAGCCGGAGCCTCCCAGGCGCGCGATTCCAGGTGCACTTTTTCTAACGCTTTGTAGAGCTGGAGGCTTTGCTCCTGGCCGAGGGATGTGAGTTCAACATCCCCTTTGAGGACAAATTCGCAGTATCTATAATTATATCATACATTATCATACAAATACAGTATATCGATTTATACAAATATATACTGTAGATTGAAAAGAACCATGTTACGAATGTAAATTTCATGTCATTTCTTTTAATGGTTCTAGGAATATTCTTTTAAATAGTGGTTCTTCACTTTCTGGGGTGAATTTCCTCTGACACTGCGCTTTTTTGAACCTGACGCTTGTTTTCTCTTTACCTTGCGGGTGATCTCTTGTTATTTGCAGGAGAGGTCAGCCACAAAACTCAAGTGGTTGGTGTTGTCAACCCCTCCCCAAAATATGCAACCATCACAAAGGGCGGTTTTACAATCAAAACCGGGGGTTGAGTTTAACCGTCGCAATGGAGGTTACTATCATTCAAACATGCTCAAGTGTCAATTGGGATTATCATCAAAACATATCTAAAACCGCTGACCAGCAGCAGGTTCGCCCTGTTGTATCCTGTTGTTCCATGATGGCAACAGTGTCTAAAGGACAGCGGACAAGGTCCACTTTCCCACCATGTTTGTTGGTGAAATGCCCACAGCAGAGCCGGCCCTGCCCTGGCCCCGGGCCCCGCCTGAGACATGTACTGTTGGGCGACCCCAAGGAAGGTCTTGCCGCCGTCCAGTGTCACGGGATCTTCCACCTGGGAACGGCAGTGGAATTTGGCTGGCAACAGCAAACTCATCATCACTCATATTCATACATAAATAACATACTATGTAGAAATCTACAAATCAAACTAAAAGCCACTGAATATCAACAACAACGGTACTCAATCATAAATGATTAGTGCGTAGTGATCAAGAATAAGAATAACAATGATCCTGAGAAATGATGACAAAACAAAATATGTATATATATATATAAATATTTAGGTATGTATGTATACATATATGTATGTATATATATATATGACGATCATCAGCATGCCATAAGCAAAGGCCTAGGGACGTGAACACCATCCAGCTGCCAGCCCTTTCCTTCCAGAAGTGTCAGATCCAGTTGGTCCCACAGTCCTGACATCTCCCCGCTTCGATTCCATGGAGATTCCAAGGATATCCTAAGTGGTTTACAATCCATATATCTGGCTAAATGATAGTTCACTAAGCTCAAAATAGCTGAAATAAGCCCGATTGGGACGATTCCCCGAATCCTACCCATCTTTCCAGTGACGTCACAGCAAGTTGAGATATGGTCTATGTGTGTATATATATATATAACCAATATCATATATATACATACAGAATATCTGTATATATATATATATACATGCATGCATGCATACATACATACATTAATTACATACATACAGACAGACAAACAAACAGACAGACCTACCTACCTACCTACGTACATACATACATGGCATTGCATTGCATTGCATGGCATTGCATCGCATTACATTACACTACATTACATTGCATTACATTACATTACATACAAACATACATACATGACATCCATCCATCCATCCATCCATCCATCCATCCGTCCGTCCGTCCGTCCGTCCGTCCGTCCGTCCGTCCATCCATCCATCCATCCATGCATGCATGCATGCATGCATGCACATATATATATATATATATAAAATAGTTGTATTATAGCTGGGTGTCTGAGATCAGTAAGGGTAAGGGATCTATACCACGAGATTCTGCGATCTATGGATGATTGGGATATATGGATCAACAACGCAAACATTGATAGTGTTTGAAATTTGAACCAACTTGGTCTGATGGAAGAAGTCCGCAACTATCTGGCCAGTAAACAGCCGAGGTGGAAGATCAGCGGGGATAGAAGATCAGCGAGGATATTAAAAAAAAACAACAAATATGGGAATTCTTGGATAATAGCAACAAAAGTGGGAATTGTTGGAGATGCAATATATACCAACAAATTCTAGTTCTGAGATGTTCTGAGTAGCAGAACGGGATGGGATTGCTAGGAATACAAAACGACTTACATGGGAAACATTGGGATATGAATCAGCAGAATCCTGACCCTAGGGTATGGAGACCATCGGGTGAAAGTGGACCCGCACATGGCGAGTCATTTCTAGAATATACCCTCCTGTAAAACAAAAGATGGAAAAACCCACCAAGATCCACCATTTAATTTGTTGATCATTTTCGCAGATTTTTGCATGGAAAACTCTGGCTTTTGCACGTTTTTTTTTGGTAAGTTTACCCAAGGCTACTCCTTCAATGATCCATTGTGGGATGCAACGTTTTGAGCAGTCCTCGGGCTTTCATCTTCAACCCCTGGCGGAATTGCATACATCAGAGCTGGCAGTCTGGGATCCCATTGGCAATTCTTCCCATACGCTGAGGTTCTGAAATCATCAAATATCATTGCCAATCTTAGATGCCCCCAAACAATCGAAGTGTTAGCTGAGCAACAATAGATATTTTCATTTATAGCAAAAATATTAAAGGATTTAAATACACATCCAAGGTTGGGGATGATATCAACAATTGGTATAATAGAATTGATCTTCTCGTATCATGGGTTGCAGTCTCTGAGCAAGCCATATGTGGCATGGTCAAGCTAGATGGGATTGAAGGTGTATGGTCATCCATCCCATGCCATGGGAATCCTTACAATAGATGAAAACATGTTAAACATTAAGCCCTATATTAGCTCTATCAATGAGGGGATGACCATCTCCTTTTATGGGCATACAATCAACCTTTTGATCATGGCACCATTGGTTTGATCAGCTATGATGGGTGAATTTAATCATACGAAATCATACAAACCCATTTGTGTAACAACGGAATAGAATGCACGATGACTTGTAGCAGCTAAAAATGGTTATGGACCGAAATGATGTTACAGTGGCTCTTGTGATTTGCTTAGTGGAGGTAAATCCCCCCACCGCATTTGGGGGTACCCATTTTTTTTAGACAAACCCAAAATACCATGTCGTATGCATGTATGTACATATATATATATATATCATATCATATATATATATCATATCATATATATATCATATCATATATATATATATATATAAATAATATATATATATATATATATAAATAATATATCACAAAGAACAAACCGAACAACATGTTTGATTGCATTCTAGACATCCCAGTCGTCCCTTGGAAAAAAAAAAAAAAACGGCCATCACGGCCGCATCGTTTCGGCGCCTGTGGGTTCGTCACCAAGGTCTTCATGGGATGCCACTTGCGGTACTCGTTGTTTAAAGCCTAACAAAAAACGGCCGCTGAACCAACGGGTGTCCTTAAATGGAAACAGAATCCAGCTATATCCAACTTATTCAAACAACATACAACATCTTACTCAGATGTTGATAGATGTTGTGAAGGTCATGATGGATTCATCGATGTTGGACATACAGCTGAAACAATCTAGATTCAATATGTTTAAATGCAGATCGCTGACATGGGGTTTGTCTGAAAACAGGGTAATCCAACATCTCATGGCTGATTCTTAGTTGATACTTCCGAATAGAAATTACTGTGCTGGAGTCATCCAATTGCAAATTGGAAGCCTTCCGATGCTCTGGCAGGATAAGACTTTGGCATGTTGGCTGAAGAAATACAGTAGATTCCAGAAAAGCAGGAAAAACACGATTGGTGGTTTCAACCCATTACAAAAGTGTATAATTACTAGTGTATACTGTATATTCATTCAATATCAGTGACTTGGGATCATCATCTCAGGTAGAATGGACCATAAACAATATTCGACTGACACAGAGCATGTGTTGCTGGTTAGTGATTTAACGTCCAGCAAATATGGCACTAACTAATTGAAGATCGTCTTAACGAAGCAAACACGGAACATGTCTCACCTGCGAAACAAAACACCAAGCAAATGGTCAAATGGAACTCGCTTTTAGCGATGAATCGTGAAACTCAAATAAGTGGCAGGAACAGGCTTCGAACCCCGAACATTGCTGGGTCATACTGGGCTGTGGAAACAGATCACATGATCTGATCTACCATCCCAAACTAACATACCAGTAGACCCTGAACACCATCCATATTTAGAAGAGAGGTCTCTTCCAAGCCCAGTATTTGTCAGGGTCATCATATTCATTCGGAGGGATTGATAAACCCTCAAATTACTCGGACCATGTACCCTCCGGTAATCAAACATGGCAGGAAATCCCCAGTAAAGGAAAGAAAAACACGTTTAAGACCAAACTACCTGGGGATTGTCCAGCAAACCATGTTTGATTCGCAGGGGGGTTCCCCATAATATCCCAGTATATCCCATTGAATGAACCTTTTTGTTTGGTACAGTAAATACATTTCCTATATTTTCCTATTATATAATTCATCAACGGGTTAGATCCCATGTTTTCCATGGCTCATAAGGGTTTTTTTCATGGTTCCTAGGCCATATCCGCCATGTCGGCAATGTCGGCGCCTTGTCGACTTCCCTCCACTTCGCTTCAGCGTCGTCGCCCAGAATCTCTTTGAGCACGTCGCTGGATGGCTCCTGCGCGCCCGCCCAACATCACAGTGGGATCAACAATGAGACACGGAAACACAATTCATAAATTGGAAGAGAAGGCCATACTGATAGATATATTCATGATTCGTGATTACAAATAAAAATAACTATATATATAATAATATACATACATGTATAACATGTGTCTATATATATATATACATATATCACCATATATTTATATGTATAAACATAGATATAAATGTAGATATATATATATACATACATAAATATACAGACTTGTTGTTACTTCTCAGACACTATAATCCCAGAAAAAAATGTAGTGGCCCGTTCACTCAAAGCACGGGTTGGAGGGTGAACAACTTCCTTGCAGTATATGCGAACAATTTGAGTCTTAGATATATATTATGAATTTTCAAAGTAGGCGTGAATTTGGAGGCTTGGAACGGGGTACGGTTGGAGGGTACGGTTTGGGGGTCATGGTGCGGTGCAATGGTACGATTTTGGGTCATGGAGCCGTACNGGAGGGTACGGTTTGGGGGTCATGGTGCGGTGCAATGGTACGATTTTGGGTCATGGAGCCGTACGATAAGATAGTTTTGTGATGTCATGATGTGGTACACTGGCAGGTTTGGCGATATCATTGGATAATAGAACAATAAATGATAAGTTGCTTTTAATGAGAATAGAACAGTAAATGACAAAAATGCCTTTGGTTTCTTGAGAGTTGATCGACTCGTGTTGGACATGGTGATCATGACTCGAGGTCCAAGATTCATGTCACCCCAGTGAG
>BGPT01000165.1:93794-202112 GCA_003297045.1 Symbiodinium sp. clade C Y103 | reverse complement strand
ATCGTACCGTACCAACATATCATCGTACCAACAACCGTACGTACCTGACATTGCATACAAAGCCGAAAAGTCATTTACACCTACTTTGGCAATTCATAACACATATACAACATTCAATAACAGATCATGATTATAGATCAACAATAATAATCATACCCACTGGTAAACTAACATTTCGCTATGGAAAATCACCATTTATAGTTGATTTTCCCATTAAAATGGTGATTTTTCGTTATGGTTAACGTTTACCAGAGGGTATGTCCTATTTTCCAACATCTGATATCCTTCATCAGGAGATGTTTCGCCAGGGCCTCGGAGGCCATAAACCGAGGCACCGCGAAGGACAGCAAAGGGGAGGGGGGAGCATGGCGTTGGAAGCCCACGTACCTCAGCTCTGCAGGTCATCCCGAACAACACACGGATGTTGATCGGATTTCCCATGTGGTAAACCCATAGAACATCACCAGAAATGGGTATGTAAATGTATATTAAATATCAATTCTGCAAATTTGAGGTTGATTTATTGGGTTTACCACAGTACTGGATGGTTGTATACCGGTTCATAGGATTTCCCATACAGTTGAATTTACCATACTTGTTGCACACTGGTTGATTGTTGATTCTTATAATCCAGAAATTTCGTTGGAAGGTCATATTTTTTGCGGGGGTCTGGTCCTCAAATTCCATGGAATGATTGACGGAATACACTACACAGGAAAGGCTGGTTTCTACCCCTAATTGGTTGGGTCTTCCTGTAGATTTTCCCTTAGCCTTAAACCAATTCTGGTCCTCAATCTGTTGGGAATTCAACCATCAAAACATGGTGAAGACTTGAGGATTTACCAGTCAAAAAAAAAGACAGCATACTTAGATAAAACAAACCATAGTTTTGGGGATGAACATCGATGAATTCCAATTATTTTGGGGTTCACCACGGTATTTTGACCCATGCCCATGTAAGTTGTAATCGCTGGGTCGTCTGCTTGGATCTGCTAGACCCAGTTGAAATGATCCTAGATGGATTGGATATATCCTAGCAATGGGTTTACCTCTTGTGGAGATCCATCGAGTCTGAAATCTGGAACAAGTTAGACACAAAACATGCAAAGATTGCAGCCTCGAACATCATCATTCACATCCTCCATCGTGCTGGATGGTATTTGTCAACATGGATGGGTCACTGTTTCTGGCAAATGTTGCTGATATATGCTATATATCTGATGGAGCATTCACCTTGTAAGTTGGATCTGGATACCTGAGGCCTCCATTTTAGAACTAATATCCAACAGTAAACCAAAACGTATACCCTCCAGTAAACTAACATAACTATGGAAAATCACCATTTTTAATTGGAATATCCACTATTTCTATGGCCATTTTCAGTAGCTATGTTAGTTTACCAAAGGGTAATTTCACAAACCGGACCACATTTCTTTGCGGCAAAGGTTTCGATCAGAAATACTACGTGAGCGGACTGGAGAACGTAATTCGTAGTTTGACTCAGAGCACCCACTGGGACATGAGCAGCAAAAAATGACGATTCTCAATCCTACCGCCCATGATGCACATCTAGAGCTACTGCGACAAGAACATACAGCAACGGACAAGAATGAATCAAATTGAACAATCGCGAATCATGGTATTCTTGACTTCAACCCAAAGCAAAATGGATGGCCACTACAAGTTACAGATGGTGACGAGAAGAACTAACATCCAACTAGTCCAGCCCATCATTTCACGACCAGTGTGACCAGTGGCTGTTAACTTCCCAAAGTTCGGCTTTGTTTTCCCCAAACATCCACAAACTAAATTGGTTTCCCTACTCAAGACAAAACTAGTAACTTTGGATGTCTTTGGGGCCATCTTATGAAACCATCAACACCACCCCCGGCTTCAGGCTTTCCTACGGAGACGAGGAAGGGAGCTTTTTGGAACTGGCGCGGCGGCGCGGCACGTGTGGAATCCTCTTGGGAACACCGTCAAAGCTCTGGGGGACTACGAAAAAAAACATCCACCACTCTCCTCTTGGAGGAGGACAGGTGCCTGTGAAAAGCTGGTGATTTTTCACATGGCATCACAATATACATTCATAGGTGTGTCTGGAAATGGGGTATACCTCCAATTATAGCCATTTCAATCGGGAACATGATGAGTCACCATTGGATGAATCGGGGTTGAGACCAAGCCATCAAGGCTCAATGGCTCCACCATGATCTGCTTGGCTCCGCTGGCCCACAGCTTTTCGGGGTCAATTCTTGGCCCTTTTCAAAGCAACAAAAAAGGGTCTTTTCCGAACTCCCTTGCTGCGAGGCGCATATCGGTCCAACTATTTCTGCGAAGCACCAGTACAAACCTTTGACTCTGGCTGCGATGATGGTATATCTTGCATCAGTTTTCATGCAGAATTCACCATCACCTGGATCCTCAAAACACCCAAAAAAATCTGGTTCTTGCTGAATTGCGCCCAATATCATTGACATTGATTTAGGATGCAATGCGGATTGCAAGCGAACGATGGATACTGTATCCGTCGATGGATACCCTTTGGTAAAATTGGGACAACAATCTGCACACGCTGGATTTTCAAGTTTTCAAGTTGTAGTTTACCCAGACATACCCCCATTATATTTCCACTACATCCCATTTAGCACCATTTTTGGTGAAATTATCATTTTGAGACCTTCCTTGACCTTCCTTGATCTTTCTTGACCTTCCTTGACATCAACAAGCTGCTGCCCGGGCCTCTCCCTTGGAGAAAGGTCGACACGCTCCTGTGCCCGATTCCAATGGGATGACCATCCTACATTGTCGTGAGGAAGAGGTTTTGGTCTCGTCACCGATCCTAAAGAAAGTTCACAGAACCATGACCCACAATTGTTGGTTATATCACATGATGTTTCCATGAAACTTTGGCAAAAATCCACTTCAATCCCCATGAAAGTCCATAATTCTTGGACCCATTTGCCATTGAATCTTGTTAAATCCAGTTCAATGGTTTGAATCCAAATTTCCACCATTTTTGATGCTTCATTCCAAAGTCATTTCTTCCCATTTTGGATGGTGAAATCACCCAGAGGCAGCCCCCAAAACGCCCCCCGTTTTAAACGCGCCTCCGAAAAGACTCCGAAACGGCTCCGGGCACCTGAAAGGGCGATGCTGAGATGCGGAAAGCGTGGGGAAACCAAACCTCAAGATAGATGAGATGGATAAGATATGATAAGATGAGATGAGATCAGATAAACAGTAGATAAAACATGAGAAAAACATGTTAGAATTAGATACATAAGATAAGATGAGATGACATAAGATGAGATGAAATGAAATGAGATGGGACAAGATAGATAACGAAAGTAGATAGATAAGATGAGACACAGTAGATAGATAAATATACCTAGACCCTCCAAATACCTAGAACAAATGGGACAATGTAGCAGTTATGTTGGTGTTGTTACCGATATCACAGGTACCAAACCCCTGTGGAAGTACATCTGTTATTGTGACTGCAGTCCTTACCATCAACCACCCAGGGTTTCCGTCATTGCTGATATGTTTTTCACTTTTGTTTACCACAATATTGTCATTAATTACACACGTGTGATGGTTCAACCTGCAACCAACGATTATCTCTTAGATCGCTCCAACATATCGTCCACTCCACCCCAATTTGTGGATTGACGTCAGTTTACTCAAAAACATTACCCACATCTTCATCTTTATGTATTTGGGTGCGCTCGAAGTTTTATAATTTAAATTCAACAAGAGGCCACCATGTTCGAGTATGTTTGATCACCACTGCGGGTTGGGGGGGTCCTGAAATGTGTATGAAAGGGGTATTTCGAAATTCACTGGTTTATTGGCATCATGTTCCCTCTTAAAGTGGCCCAAATTGGACATAGTTGATGATCTATCTCAGTAAATCCGTGTTTTTACCAGTTAAAGCATCATTTTCCCTATTCAACTTGCCATGTAGCGTGTGGTTTCAGCGTACCCAGTAACCCCGGCAGGGCCCAGAAAACCGCCTCCCTCCGGTGCTCGCCGTCGCAAGAGCCGATCTAATTGGCTCTGGAGGATCTGCAAAGAGCGAAGGGCGTGGGACGCCATGCTCCGTGGTAAATATGGGGACTCAGTCCATGGGGATATACATATCCTATATATATATATATACAATGTAGATATGTGTTTTCATATGTTGGAGTTGGATCTATCTAGATTGATTGATGTATAGTGTAAATATAACTTTATGTAGATATTTGGATTAATGTCGGGAAATTAAAACAACTTAACACGGGGAGAAGATCAATATGGGGATATATTGCAATTGAACTAACTACATATAATTCGACTATCTATCTATCTATCTAACTATCTATCTATCTATCTATCTATCTATCGATCGATCGATCTATCTATCTATCTAATCTATCTAATCTATCTAATCTATCTAATCTATCTAATCTTTCTAATCTATCTAATCTTTCTAATCTATCTATCGATCTATCGATCTATCGATCTATCGATCTATCGACCTATCTATCGATCTATCGACCTATCTATCGATCGATCGATCGATCTATCTATCTATCTATCTATCTGTCTCTCTGTCTCTCTGTCTCTCTGTCTCTCTCTCTATCTCTCTATCTATCTATCTATCTATCTCTATCTATCTCTATCTATCTATCTCTATCTATCTATCTCTATCTCTATCTCTATCTCTATCTCTATCTCTATCTCTATCTATCTATCTATCTATCTATCTATCTATCTATCTGTATAGACAATTCATCTGAAACGCTCATAATGACCTACATGACACAAGGCCAGTACGGAATAGTTACCCAGGCCCATACATCCAATAGTTAGTGAGTTCCTTTTTGCTTGTATACAGTTGCAGGGGTTTCCTAAGCCATGGGGATACCCCAGGAACCCCATGTCGAAAGAGTGGAAGAGGATGTGTATTTCTCCTGCAAGGTCCTTTTCCAGTCAAGCACAGCCAAGCTGCACGCCGCTTCGCGCAGAAATCGATGGAAGCTCCACAACACAGGGCCCTTCCTTTCCAACCAGCTCCACAGCACATTGGCTCTTCCTTTCCACACCAAGCTCACAACACAGGGCCCTTAACCAGCAATCCTTTCATCCTCACCATAGATCACCCATTCTGTGCGATATGCACACGCCAGCCGTGCATCTTGTTCAAAAAAACGTCCAGCAGAGCGAACTCGGGGCTAGTTTTGGGCACTGCGTAGCCATTGAGGTGTGCTTCAAACAAGAAGTGTATGTATCTGCCACACAGCGCTGGGGAACACGACATGACTTGCAAAGGTTCAACAACCTGAGCTAACGCCTTCTTGCTTATTTAAACAGTATTCAAACAAATCATCTGATTGGCCCAATAAAAATGGATGGCGGAAACTCCTCATGGAAGCAATGAGTCTTACACAATCATCTACGGCTTGTCGAACATTTACCAGCAAACTAAGTTTCCTAGAGCGGAACCAACTGTACAGTGGGACTCAAACTAAGCACCACCGAATTCAAGTGGATGTAAAGCGACCACATTGGATTGCCTCAATTAGCTAACATGAGCTAAGTATAGCCACTTGAAGTATGATCGAGCTCCTATACTCCCAAACGACTAATCCATCGTAGTTGGTCAACCTACAGACCTACTTATTCGCGAATCTCATATCCATTGACTTCGTTGGTTGAACTCTCATGTTTGATATGGTTAAAACATGTGTAAACTCATGTTCCCACCATGGTTCATGGCTCAGTCGCGGCTCAGTCAATTCAATCCACCATTATTTTGATCGCCAATTCCATATTTTTGTTCAATCACAATTTCCGCTCATTCAATCAATTAAAAAATCTCAAATCACCATTTTGCTAGTTAACACCACCGTTTTTTAAGCCACACCCGATGTTTTCAGCAGCCATGTGGCCCCAGCACCGTGGCCGTGTGGCCTCTCCCTGCGGTGCGTGGCGCAGGGCGCCCACGAAGGGCGAGTCGCGGGGTAGGCGTCGGCCATGGCCATCGCCCTGGAATATGCGAAAATCAACAGAGAAATCTGACTAGCCGGGCAGGGGGGATTAATTCATTAAGTATCCATTCTTAATCTATGTATCACCCATAAATGAATCTGATAATCATTTATTATCCATTTTACAAGCAATGTATACATATCATCCATAAATTATCCATTTATCATCCATATATTGATCTATCAATACTCAATAATCATGCACTAATCATCCATGATAATATTGGGGGGTTATTTTTGCCCCGAGAAGGAAGTACTTGGATCCATGGGGATTAATATCAATCCTATGCCTCTCATATTAAACACCCCAATTCTATGGTCCCAAATATGTGATTTCATCCCCTCCATCCACCATGGTGACTCTGGGGCGGGGGGGGGGTACCATATGCATGTATATATATATAATTAATATATATATATACATATACGTACACACGTATAAATGCATACATTATACATACATACATTACATTGCATTACATTACATTACATTGCATTACATTGCATTACATTACACTACATTACATTACATTCCCGTACGTACGTACTTACGTAAGTACGTACGTACGTACGCATATATACAATTAATCCAATCGTTAACCTAAAGCAACTTAGGCTAAACATAGCTAAACTTTTGGGCAACACCTTGTAGTAATCAAAAAGAAGATTTTGAACATGGACAAACCCCCACGGGTAAGCCCCCAAATATACGTAAACCAATGGAACCCCAAATACGCATAATCCGCAGAATACACAAAATCCGCAGAAACCAAGTCCATCTAATCTACTTTTCTAAGAAAACAATCATGTTACGTTCTCTGTCTTTCTCAGAAAAACGGAAAATAACACATCACATATGCATGTATGTATAAATAATATACTGTATTTATATGTTGTTATGTATACATATAGATAGTTCACAAGCAAAATCATCGAACTATAATGGACTTTATAGCTATTTCATCAGCAAATCGTTGACAGCAACTCTCAATATGTCAGGTATGCGCTTTCAAAAAGGCGCAAGCACATCCATTTGCAACAATATTCCAAGTATCACTGCCAAAATCTACCAACAATATGTTCAACATGCGTTGTACGTATAGGAGCAAAAGTCATCTTGCATTGTATTCTACGCAAAAACTGTTTGACTCCTGCATCAATGCAACGTGTCAACAGCAAACAAAACCAGTGTCATAAATCCGGAACAACCTCCGTGCAGCCACCGTAGCCACCGGTAGGGACCCTCCCATGAAGAAAGCCGTCCAAAGAATCGTGGTGTACAACGAATATATCAGATCTGTTCGATGCAAGATCTTGACCACAGCTATTTTGGAATACCTTGCAACCACGTAGGTTTGGCTATTACAATCCATGATACATGTCTATAAACACTTACACCATGAAGTGTCCCATCAGCCATTTACCGTCGGCTCTACCAGCCCCTGAATATGATATTTATAATAGCATAATCAGATTGAAAAACAAAAACATCCGAGGAAGCCTGCATGCTTCATAGTCATGTCAGTCAAGTTCACCCTGTCGTGTACCTTTGTAGTAATCCTGGACACGACAGAATAGTGACGTATTTTACCAAACAAGTGGTAACTTTCCAAACTCTATCATTATATTTGGGGGCCATAATTACTACGTACCCTCTGGTAAACTAACATATAGCTATTGAAAATTGCCATTTATAGTTGATTGTTCCATTAAAAATTGTGATTTTCCATAGTGGTAGTTTACCAGAGGGTATAGATTCTCAAAGGCTGTTTTTAATGGTGTTCACTAAAAAAAAAAAACACCACGGGAACCCAGCGCCTGAACTGCCGCAGTCAACATTGCGGGCTTTGGCCACCTGCAATACGCGAGTCCAGAAACGGATGACCAGAAAATTGGGCATTTGACCACACAAATAGATATGTTACCTCATTTCATTTACTAGGAAACATGGGAAACATATTGGGATACATTCACCATCAAAATTGGTTTCATGATGGAATAATATGGGCATATATATATATATATACATATGTATGTAGATACGGGGATGGAAGTTTTCTAGCCAGCAACGCTTGGGATTTTACCCTCCAACAATTTCACGTACCTGGATATGGAAAATCCAGGAGGGAAACCCAGAAAAATGATCTATATAATTCAATGCTCTACCAAATCAAAATGATGTCTACGCAACAAAGAAATGTAATTTACATAGTTGTGTAGACCCTCAAGCATTCCAAATGACTCACGAGCGATGGGTAGCAATATATGGGACTAGTTTGAATAAGCCATCCCAAATGGATGAAAATGGTATGATGTTTATGGCACTTGGAATACCTCATTACATGTTCTCTTCTTTTTCGCTAGTGCTTTCAAGCCTATGTAAACTATTAGAGAGTCGAGTGGGGAACATAATTTCATTCACTGAGATGAACATAAACACACGATAAGCCACAAACAGCATAGCTGAGATTAAGATCTGGATTTTCTTGTGTTTGTGCTCAGACTTTCTTTGGTGAGTGAGCTTCAAAACACTGGATTCAAACAAACCATGTTGACATGGAGGTCCAAACAGACAAAATCAACAGATTAACGTGTCGCCATCGACAGATTACCAAGAATAAACATGCAGCAGTCCCTACAAAACATGTTGTTGTAACAAACTCAAACAAGGTCGTGCTATGTGTGTTGATTTAGAAACCCCATCAACTATGCAGCTATATTATATCTAACAATCTATCATGGATCAAAGTGTTCACCCATTTAAAAGGCAGCTTAGCTAACAGACTGGGGCACCACCTTGTAAGACCCTGCATGTAAACAATATCTGCCAGTGAATATTTCGTTGGTTTCCATAGAGAACAGCAATCGTATATACAGTATATCATTATATATATATATATATATAATGTTGGTAAAACAATAATAAACTATCCCCCAAATCACCATAAATAGGTGGTATAAACCATGAACATATAGGTGGTTTATTATTGTTTTTCCCACATTACAATGAATTATATAATCAATCATGGTGGATCTTGAATCTTCTGGTCAATTCCTGGAGGATTAACTGGGAGTCACAACTCGATCCCTCGCGGCGTCTCGTTCAGCAATGAAATCAGCCGAGGAACGCAAAAGGAGACTTGGAAGGTACAACTTCAATGATCCTCAAGCCTTCTACCTTAGAACCCGCCAACTCAAGTCCATCAGATTTCCAAGTCACTCAGAGATTCCATCAATCAAGCCATGTGGCATTGAAGATTCTTCTGGCTTGGCCCACAGATTGACACATTCTGCAAAATGAAATCCTTCTGGCTGTGGCATCATCGTGATATGTTGACTGACTTGATTTTCAAGGTATTCATACCGGAAACCGTTGTCCTGATCAAGAAACCGACCCAAGAACTGCTAAGAATGCGTCCATTCTTGGGATGTCACCTTTCTGTGTCGCCGTGCATGTTAAACTACTTACTGAACCATCCTGGAAGTGTGGCCACAAGTCTGACATAGACGCAGAAGGGATTCACCGGTCACAGCCGAGGCCAATGCCAAATGTTTCTCTTCTTCGCGTCTTGACTTCTTCGCGTCTTGACTTCTTCAGGACTTTGACTTCTTCACGACTTCTGATGTGCTTCTGAAATACTTTCACTCCTGCTCTCGAATTGGGAAAACAAGAGTAGGCTTTGTCTGAGTTTTTGTACATACCCCCCAGTTCCAGTGGATTCTCTTTCATTGTTCACGCAAACCATTTATCATCATCATTTTCAGACACTCCAATGAAACTTGAGAACACAACAAATCGCAGTCGACCGGATCAATCCACCATCCGACATGCATGATGCCTAAGGGGCACCAAGATATCTTCATGCACTGGGCATCAATCAGAAACTCTCCAAGGTTTTTGCAACATCTAAACGCATGCCCATGGTTTTTGTCTAAACTGACCGTAGTTGAGACTGTTTTTGGTTAAACGACTTCGGATCTTCATGGAACTTAAAATGTGAGACTCTGACAAATTTAGCTATTCTGATGGCCAATTGCCATGTTTTCTGTATGGTTGCTTCAATACAAAGACTAATCCCATTGAAAACTATCCAATACAATGGATGTCCATTCCCCATTGTCATTCCCCATTGTCAAAGTCAAAAGTGGTCTAGGATCAGCCCCAAAACCCATTAACCAGCCGTCACTCCTTCAGCCTTGCTAGCTGCTATTAGCTGCTCCTTTTTGGGCAGCGGCCTCCGAAGTTCGTCCGAAAATTAGCATGCCTATGTCATGATGTTGACCTTGAACTTATTGAACATGCCAAATAAAGTCACTTGCATGTAAAGCAAAAATTAAACCAAACTTTGATGATACGGAACATGGTAAACATATTGAACTTATGGGTGATTCATGTTCATTCACCTAACGAAACATCGTGGACATTGCAGGCTCTTTCAAGCAACTCAAATGTGGTCACTCCTCTGGCCCGCGTCTCCTAGAGATTAACAATGTGGCCTTCCGTGTCTCAAGTGATCGAGGTAAGTGTTTCTTTCAAAAAAACAAAGGGGGACCCATCAAACATCATCAACAAAAAACATGGTGATTCCTTATTCCTTCTTAGCATTCATGATTCTTCGATTTTTTGTGGCTCTTGGGCCCCAACAAAATCATGAAAAAGAACATGGAATGCTCCAGTACTACATGGCATGCAATGGCTTTTGACATTGTCATCTGCTGAGTTCGATCCTACCATGGGCACCCATGGTCATCACAGGAGACGTTCAAGGATGGATCCCCCAACCCCCCAAAACCGCCATTTCCTGTACCAGTTTTGGGCGCCTGACATCGTTCTCCAACGAGTCACTTACTTTTTTACATCTGTTTACATCTACCCTCTGGTTATGACTAACATAGCCATGGAATAGCTGGCTAATTTTGGATGATTTTCCCAGCTATAAACCTCCATTTATAGGGGATTTTCCATGGCTATGTTAAATAGCCACAGGGTAATGAAGGGATTTCCTCCCTCCACAAACTTCCACAATTCTCTTACTACTATCCATCACATACATCCCTAGCTTTACAAAATTGTCGCTCAACTGTTGTGGGTTGCAAAACATGGCCAACCCTGCTAGATACTTTGCAAAATCAGCTTTGTTGCTGTTTGGTTCATCAATAGAATATGTATGTATAATATCATAGCTTTGTCCAAAAGATTGGTTAGCCAAAATTCACTGGTTAATTCATCATCCATTTACATCCATTTACTACTAAAGATACTAAAAAATATGACCTGGAGGAACATAACTTACCTCATGTCTCCAAGCCTTCGGAGCACGAAAGTCTTCGCGCTACGCGGCTACGCGTCCAACGCCGGTTGGACCGCCCTTGGAATGGCGATGACAATGGTACCTACCTTTCTAAGGTGCTGCTGCCCCGGTGAAATATCAGTTGCTTTCCAAAACCCTACTTTAACTAGTTGGCGATGGGTCAAAAATAGCCGCTTGATGGATGTTTTGTTCACTAAAATATTGGCTTGCTGATAGGTTTTGAAGCATCCCCAGTTCCATCCAGTCATGATATATCTACCTACCCAAGCAATCGAATCGTGAAGCTACGTTCAACGTTCGATCAACTTCGAGATTCCGAACTGCGGCACAAACTTCTATGGAAGCTCCATTATGTGGAATGCGAACGGGTTTGAATGCGACGAATTGCCAGTGAAACCATGTCGAAGCTGCTGGAACTATTCATGGAGAGGAAAGACGTAAGTGACAAAAAAACAAAGTCCAATCAATCAAGTCTGTATGTATCACTGCAGGTTGTTCATGATATCCAACTGTTCATGTCCATTTATATACTGTATCCACGCACAGCATGTTTACAGTAAGTGATCAAAATGAAACCCTGCATGTAGAATAGAATTCAAAACACAAGTTTGGCTCAAGCATGGTACCAATAGAACCAGGATTCTGACAAGTTTTCTGCAGGTCAGCCAATGTGCGGAGTAAATCAGTTCCCGCACATTTCTGAATCATTTATACTACTTCAACAGACTGAAAAGTTTGACCATGTTGGGATAGTATACCCCCTACTAACCATTATTCCAGCGATGTCGTAGTATGAGGTCGTTTTGATTTGTCCAGATATCTGCGTTTTGAGGATGCACAGAATCCTTTAGCATTTCAGTAGATCTACTCGGTGACTCGCCGCCCTCAGCTGCCGTTACACAAGATGGTGCTTAGGCCGCCAGTTCGTTAGCTAAGTTGGCTTACCAGTAGGCTATCTAGGATCTACGGTAGATGTATCTACCATTAATGGGAATTGTAAACCGACTTGATTTAAAACTGCAGGGCACCACCTTGTACAATGTTACAACCTCTTGGCAAAAAGATCTGCTTACATCTGCTTACTAGATAGGGAACTGTATATAAAGCCGCAAAAACGACTCCAATTGCGGCGGCTTGCTGAGGCATTGCGAATCTGAGTGTGCGGCTGTATAAACTTCAGTTTTTCAAATCCTCAGGTACGGCAGGACCGGAAGTCCTGAGGGGATCAAAATGGGTGAAAGTCACGTACAAACCGAATGTTACTGGACAAAGTGGTGCCCCCCATCCAGTCATGTTTCTGGGTTTATCTTCACCGCACTACATAAAGATTCTATATATTATTATACAGTCTAATTATTCTAGTTACAAACCAACTTACCTAATATAAATCAACTATGTTTCAAGCACATATGGATCCACGTTGTAGAACCGTACGCACTGGATCTTGTTTTTCACCACTTTGTCGAAAGCAAGCATAAGGTTAACACAAGAACTAGTCGTGGAATCACATGGTAATCACTGTCCAAGAACTCAGGGAACCGAAGCCATATCTTTCATGTATCGCATGCACAATATACGCACCGTTCTGGCCAATCTCTAGATACTCTGCATTTGTTCTAGCTGGTATAGATGTTTTTTTCTCGTAATTTACCAACCTGAGAAGTTCGGGCATGGCTGGTGACAAGTCCGGATACTGCTCAGCATTCCAGTGATATCGTGATGATCATCGTTGGTGATCATCTATGTAAACTCCAAATCTATGGCAGGTGTAGTCCTGTCCCCAACAAGACCTTTTGGGGAATACCTAACAGGAAGTAAGGACAAAAGTACAACCCAAGGTCAATAGGTCAGGGAAATTCGGGGAACACTATGATTCTGGATCTCCCACACACCAAGGTGGCTGAATGTCTCAGACTCATACTTCGGGTAAGTATGTTTAGGAACTCAGAATGAAAGTTGAGGACAGGAATCTCCGATTCCAAATCAACAGACATCAACATTCCGGGTTTGGATATCTCAGAAACTAGTTGTATAATTAGTTGTCAGATGCAGTTAACTCGCTATGAAGGGATGATCAACTCCCGCATCTCTGGTTTGACTTTGGGGAAAGGCAAACAGGACGGAAATCATGGATCTTGCGCTCATTATAATGTATTCGTTTGGGCTTCCGGTCATGTTCATCATCAATTCTGGAACATCACCCTGACTTCCCAAACTGATTGCGATGATTTGCTACTTGGAGGATCATCCCACTTAGCAACTGGTGACGTAACCGCAGTGATTGTAAGTTCCCTCAGTGGGTTCTCCAATCTACAGACGTATTTTCAGTATGGTTAATCCCTTCCCTCTTATATTAAACACCCGCCAGAAACCAGGGCGGACGTAGGCGATAAAAACACATCTCTGGGACAGTACAAGGGGGGGGTGTTCTATGTGATCGAGGATGGGATTAACCACTTACTGACTGGGTGATTACGCACTTACAAACTGGGGTGAACCACCAAAAGGAGATTCTTTGCAATCCTCTGCAATCTGTTTGATCTTCTTGCGCCGAGAATCTAAAACGGAATCCTTTTGACAGCGCACCCCGGCCACGTTCCCCCCAACGCCAAATACAGGGGAGGTTCGAGCCAAAACGTGACATGGTGGACATTCAGTGTCGCCTTGGATGAACTAACGATGCAGCTACTCCAAACTTTGGTGAGTTGAATATAATTTAATGATTTAATCTTCAATCAATACTGTTGATAGATATTGAACATGTACTTCATACTCAATAATAAAAGAATCAAGAGTTCATATTACCGTGGTTACTTGGGTTTGAATAACATTGAGTACTACTCAACAACACTAAATCAAACCAAAGTAACATGATTTCATATTAGATGATATTAGGCATTTTAACTGAGATGTCGGGATTGCATTCTCTTCTCCAGTCCCCATAAACTGGATGCTCCAGTCGCCATGGCCAAGATTGTGGATCTCGGTCTTGCATCATGACATCTTGACCCATTGCGCTCTATCAAATACCAAGAATTTGCCGATATTATATGACTTGGTGCCTTATCAGGAATTGGAAAATGTTCTATCATTTTTAACATCACCATTACATCACCCAACTTTTGGGGATAGTTGATCTCCAACAAATACTTTTTCGTTGGTGATGTTAAAAATCCGCAAAACGGGACATTTTCCAACCACTATTCAAGAACAAGCCAACATGATCTATTTGTTTGTGCCTTAATTTGCCCCATACACACATCTGACACAAAATTCAGCGTTTGTCATCATGTTCCCACGAAAGAAAACAAACAAACATGTTTTAGATCTTTTTTGGGCATACTCAATTTCCGGACAAACGCATCAATTTCCCATTGCCAAATGATAATAGCCCCATCCCCCAGCGCGGCCAGGTTTTTTGGCCCCAGGATGCCGCTCTCCGACTCGGCGGAAACCTGTGGGAAATCAGAGTAGTTCTCGGCGCCCAAGAGGAGAAGTGGGAGTCATCTGCCGAAATATCATGATTATTTATAAACCTAACGTATAGAACACCCCCCCAAAAAAATGGGGTCTGGAAAATGATGCCTTGGACATCACCATGGTCGATATTAATGCTTGATTTGGGAGCTGTATGTCTTAGATTTTTCGGATGAGATATGATAAAAGTAATAAAATGCACGAAAAAACAAACAATAATCATGGTATGGGACGGGAATGGCCAGCTGCAGAGCGAGATTTGATCCTCATTATAGCAAAACCAGCCCAAACAACCACAAGAGTTATTTGAGGGCAGATCTTGTGGGTTAAAGACACCCTTTTCTGTTGATTTCAGAAACCGCAGGACTGTATGGACGGGGACCAGGGCTTGTTCCCAAAATCTGACCCCAAGACCACCCAATCACAACTTCCGCAACTAAGTTTCTATATGTTTCTACCACGAAAGGGGGTACAAGTATACCGTCCTTGGGCCAAAATACGTGTTTGTATGCGGGTGGTCAAACAGCAGTGGTTTGTCCATGCAGTTCCAATATAGTAATAAGTTGTTCAGGGATACCCCAGTGAGATGCTGACAGAGGCACCTTCCTCTTTCGGTCCATGTGCAACATCTTGGGTGGAAATGGAATTCGAAGTTTCTGATTGCTATCTGAAGCAACTTCAAAGACTTGATTCTTTTCATTTTTGTTCAGCCTGATGTATCAATGTCTTTCAGCGTCAGAGTCATGTCTGTCCAAACCAGGATCTAAATGTATGAATCAAATGATGAATCAATGTACCGTATGAATCAACACACTGCCTTTCCAATTCAAACAAATGCGCCGGTTGGGCGCTTCAGCTAGCCTCCACTTCTGGCATTGGAAGCAACTTTTTGACAGCCTGGCAGTGAAACAGCTGATGCCACACACCAAGTAACCAACTGTTGGCAGGTGCCTGTCCATGTCCGAAAACTCTCTAAATTCTTTGATTAACCCTATACTAATTGATGCCTTGCTTGGTGTGTGTGTGTGTTTTCAATCAAACAGCAAATGGAGGTTCATGAACCAGTAATAACCAGTACCAATATCCTCAACTAAACCATGCTAAATATGGTGGTTTCCTAAAATAGTGGTACCCCCAAATCATCCATTTTCATAGGAATTTCCCTTATAAACCATCAATTTTTGGGTACCCCCATTTTAGGAAACCCCCATATGGTGTCCATGTCCGAAAATGTCTAACCCACTTCCCTTCCACCGCTCGACAGATGGGCTCCGCTAAAAACGCTCCAGCGCCTGGCGCAAGATGGACTCATTGGACTCACGGCCTTGAAGCCTTGGGCGACATGGGGACATGGAACGACATGGGAGAACTATGTATGTGTATATAAACTGTATATATAGTTTATATAATACATAATATAATATATATATATATAATAATAATAATAACAATAATAATAATAGTAATAATAATATATATATATATATTGTGTAACAGAATATATATATATAACATTGTACTTAACACTAGTTCAATGGAAGATTCTACTATCCAAAAAATCTAGATATTTTTTAGGAGGATATAGCGAAGAAAAATCTAAAAAGACTTGAAAAAACATCCTATTCACGGAGCTCACCCAAAAAGGAAGTTGTTTAGAGTATATATATATATACACACACACGCTTGGTTGGGGACAGTGTGCCCTGTGGCCCAGATCGAAGCCCATACCGAAGCGAGTTCGGTACAGCTGGAGACTGACGGTTGCAAATCTCACTAGTCTCACTTTAAACATCTTTAAACATGGATAAACATATGTTCCATGTATTCATTGGATTGGGTCAAAGAAAACTCTACAGGAAATCACTGTGTTTCCTATCAAATCTGGGGGGATTCAATGATGTATGGAATAAGTTGCATCATTGACCCAAACAAAGAGCCAGTCACGGGAAAACATACAATATTTAGATCGTCATGATGAAGCACATTTTGCGGTTCAATATATGTCATGGGTATGTTATCTGAATAGTGGATGATGGATGCTGTGTGTGTAATATGTATGATTATATCTGTACATGTATGTCTTCATCCACATGGGTATGTGTATGTTATGGGTGCAAATACTAGTTTTCAATGCTGAACATTAAACACAATGATTATATAGACAAATTAATTGCACCAAAACAAAAATACACATATTGTTTATACATAGTCTATACATAGATGGTGTTGAACATTGTCCAACCAAGCGGAAATCCATCCAGTAAATGAGCTGCCCAGACATGTCCAACAGCGCAGCTTGAAAGCGCCCTTCCAACCTCCGCGAAAGCATGTGTAGAAGCAACAGCATTCCTACTTCAAATCAGCCAATATGCTGATTTCATCCCAATGGATCCAAGTACCATCTGAAGTATTTGGATTCATAGGGTACAATAACATCTTTTAGATCGTTATAATATGTACCCTGTGGTTATTTAACATAGCCATGGAAAATCCCCTATAAATGGAGGTTTTACTGGGAAAATCATCTAAAATTAGCCATTTTCCATGGCTATGTTAAATAACCAGAGGGTAATAATTTGTAATAATAGTAATTTCAATGGTGCCCCAGTTTCTTAGCTCAGTTGGTTGATAAAGTCAGCCCAGGGGTATACATGGAAGCCACACTGAGCGTTGTCTTTGCATGTACGCAACCGGGAAGGTTGAGTTTCATCATGCACTTGGCCAAATTTGGTCTGCCACCCAAATCTTCTTGATCCACCCAAAATATTCTCAACTGGAACCTGCCGTATTGACAGGACTACCAAGGTCCTTTTGGAGATGGGTCTTGTCCAACCTGTCCAGACTGGGCAACTTCTTCATTGGAACCCTGAAAAGTGTTCACAAGTTCAGTAGGTCAGCAATAAAAGCAAGGTTGGAAACGATAGGAGCCTTCCAGAGCTCACTGATTTTCACAAACACATACAGACGTGGGACACCCGGCATCATGAAATATCTGAGCTGCTAGTGCTATAAATCGTTTTTGAAGTGATTAGGAAGCATGAATTGCAAAGCCAATGTATCATAATATATCACAAACCCAACATAGTATGATTGTTGGTGTGACTTGGAAACACTCTAGTTCTCAAAATTCTCATAATTAAGTTAAGTCCACCCCATCATCCACCGACGTCCCAAAAGCAGGGAACCTAGCAGCACTGGCAGAGCCCACGGCCACGAGCACAGCCCTTGTGATACCGGGATGGACTAGGGATTCAAGACCCAACTATGACCGGTTTTCATCCACAAAAATGAGCTTCTGGTATTTTGTTCATTGAAAGATTGTGTCATTCCTTGACATTGCATGCTGAACTATTAGGAAATCCGAAACTCGATAATGCAAGTTTTGTAGAAGCACAGCCTAAAGTTTTGTTGACAGGTCGACTCGAGAGTTGAAAAGTCGGGTTCAGCTCTGCTCCAATGAGTACAAAACCCCCAGTTGTAAGTTGGTTTATGAGCCCCATGAAGCCACGCATAATATAGATAGATCTACCAAAAAACCTACTTATACAATGTGGCCACCCCCCGTTATAAGCTGGCTTATAAACCCCATTCACTATAGTTATAAGCATGATAAACCATACTTACTGGAGTTATAAGCCAACTTAGCTATCTAGGGGGCCCCACATTGTAGACAGCTATCTACAACCAAACTTGGCCGACAAACTTGGGCACCACCTAAGCTTTGGCAGAGGAACTGACTTTACTTTGAAGATAGGAGGTCCAAACATGTAATCCTCTAGCCTTGAAAGTGTGCGTACCTTGACACTCTAGCTATAATATCTAAAGGTACCAACATGTTGGAGTAATGTATATATATATATATAGTATTATATAATTATATAATTATATATATATATATATATGCTGTATGTAAATAGATACATATCTATATATATATATACACCAATATTCTAGAAACTTCATGGAAACCCCCAAAATCCCATGGTCCCCCTGTTTCCATCAGGCCTCGCCAAAGCATAGCGGCAACAGGACAAGTTTCGCCTGTGTGAAGTTGGGGCAGGGGGCCTAAGCATACGCTATGTCTTGAGTCTACCACTTATCTACACTTTTCCAAAAAGTCGTTTTTGTTATTGTTGTCTGGTTATCATGGGTAAATATATGTAAATATATGTATACAAACAGATACATCATATATACAGACGGATACATCATCAATATATAAATGGTTTATCATCAATCTGGCAATGTTCGACAAGCAAAAGATAGTCAAACCCTGGGTCAAACGCCATGAATATCCTTGAATATAGATCTTGATAAATGATAACATGTCACTAGCCTGAATTGAGGCTGTTTGGGGATGACTCCCGCAATCCTAACCCATCACTCCAGTGACACTGAGGTCACGATCAAATTCACCCAGAGATGGAATAGGTATCCCTACTTATATGGGTTAACATGGGTTAACATAATCATTGGTTCTAGAAGTCCCCATCAATGTATTTCAATGGCTCCTAGTATCCCTATTTCTATATTGGTATCCCTCAATATATTGGTATCCCTTCTTATATTTGGTTCTAGAAGTACCAATACTAACCAGTCCCAATCAAGGCATTTCAATGGCTCGTTGGAACTTCCTTCGGACTGTCCAAGGGACGCTCCATGGGCGAAACTGAAGACATCCGCCTGGTCCTGCGGTGGAACATCGAGCCCCCAGGACTCTTGGATACCCCTGGATCAATGGGTTCAAGGGGAAATCTGCAGGAAACCAATGTTTTTCTTTAACCATTCATTGTACCCTCTGGTTATGACTACCATAGCCATGGTTAAAATCCCCTAGAAATATAAATCGAGGTTTAGATTGCTGGGAAAATCATCGAACTAAATGGTGGATTTCCCATGGCTATGTGAAATAACCAGATTGTTCTAGATATGGAGGTTTCCTAAAATAGGGGTACCCCCAAATCATCTATTTTTATAGGATTTTCCATTATAAACCATCCATTTTGGGTACCTCCATTTTAGGAAACCCCCATATCGGGATGTCCTGTAAAATTGTCCCTCAAAAGAATCCAATGACTGGATTACTGGTGGACTCTCACAAGTCTATGCCAGGAAAAATGAGTCAGCCCCAAGGTGGATTGCAGCTTAGTTGGAGGGTAAAACCCAAGGGGCGGATGTGACACAAGCCCTGACCAGCCTCAAGAATCTGCATGTTACCAAATGAATGGTTAGCTAGGCTATGATTTTGGAGGACCAGGATAACTATGAGACCACTTCAATGGCTAGCGTCAGGGAAAGTAAGAACTGTTTACTATAATATAATGCTACAATTTAAACACTAATATATACATATATATTCTCAATATCATGGCAATCCCTGTGGATCCGTGTTTCGGAAGTCTGACTGAACTGGGGACCGTGTTTCTTTTCTTTCTAATAACAAAGCTAATTCGTAAAGATCCCCATATTTAGGAAAAACATGTGCATTGTCAATAAAGTACCACATCCGAGGTAAGTCAACATGCGAATTTCATGCCATAGCTGTGCGGAAGTTCCTGAAACTCCCGCGCGCACCTGTTCCTGAAAGGAAGTCTGCATGGGAGGGCTTGGGAGGGCACTCACCACTTCACCAATCCTCAGTTTTCACCAAGCTTGGCGATGTGTAAAGTGGTGTCTGGACACAGACGTGAACATTGTTCATAGGAATTACCCTATTGGATTATGAAATAACACCACATATTTTGGGTCGTAAAATCCCCCAACTAATCATCAACCAACAGGGGTTCAGTCATTTTCACAAACCATCCACTGTAAAGGAGGTGCACAATTCATCCTACAGTAGCCTTTCGGGAGGATCTGAAGCGGCCATAACCTCACCATAAATGGCAAAACGAAAACGTCAAACAAACTATTCACCAGTATGAGTGACGAGTTGCGATTCATGGGAGGAGCCTCCAAGCACTTCTTTTTCATGTTTAATCTTAAATTTACCCCTATACGTACTATCTAGTCATTATGTATATATATATATAATACACTTACATTCATATGTAAAAATTGGAAAGAACTGTTTTTTCTTCACCAAACCTTCATCAAGGCTTACCCACATACCCTGCATCATTGGTGGTTCATGTCCAGCTTATTCCTTGTTTTCGTCCAGCCTTCACCCTCCTTTACCAGTGGCTACTCTGTATTAACCCATTGTTCGTGACTATTGTTGTAACATACATGTATCCATATATATATATATTATGTATACATACATTCCATTGCATTGCATTTTATTAAATTACATTACATTAAACTACATCACCTTACATACCTACATAAAACTACATGCATTATATATATACAGTATATATATATGTATATATATATATATACATATGTATATATAAATGTATATATATATATATATGTATATATATATGTATGTATATATATATGCATGTTTAATTTGTTCAGCATCATTATTCCATTGAACAACAGCTCATGTTTCCCCACTTGTCTGCCCAGCTTCGTGGTCAAATCCAACTGCTTCAATGGACCCAGCAAAAGCTCTGGCAACTGCAATGCCAACCGCGCCTGGAACCCAAAGGTCAGGACTGATTCTGACTAAGTTATAATTAGTTATAATACTTATAAACTTATAAGTTATAAGTTATAATAAGTTACAATAGTTCTATAACAATAGTTTAAAATATAGCTTACAATGGTTTATTGTAGTTGATAGTCAATGGTACTAGTACTGAGTGTGGATTACAATTAAACTAGTCATAATATGTCATAATGGTTCGTACATATCACTTATATAGTCAGGTATCATTGAAACTGGTACGCCTTCAGTGGGATTTTATGACTTTGTTCATTGCTGGGATTAGCTGAGCAATTTGTGTGGTAGTATGTGGCTTCCATCGCTCCCCAAAACAACGAAGATAGTAGGGCATTGCAATCATCATTGGGTAAAAAAAATAACCATTCCCAAACAAAAAAAAACAGAAAATATCATCCCCTAATCAAGCCTCAACAGAGCTAGTTCGAATGGCTCAACAAGCCAATGATGGGATTACCTCAGAACTCCTGGGGCTCCAAGGTTCGATCTGTGGGCTGAATCACATCGCTAGTTTCACACGAATTCTTGTAGCTTAGAGACTTAGAGTATGCATCATCATCTACATCTACCCATTTCGGCCTTTGAAATTGTGTTCATTGGCTAAAAACATGATAATGTGGTAAGTGGTAAACACAATAGTAAACCATCCCAAAATGACTATAGATGGATAGCAACCACCATCATTCCCAAATGGATCCCAAATGGTAAATTGATTGTTGGCTTACTCACCTTCGTTTTCCTCACCTGAAGTTGATCGACCAAACTGCGACAGCGGCAGCTGAGGGGTTCCAGCACGGTTGCCTCGGGATGCTGGTGAAAAAAAAAAAAATCTACAATTCATGTTGGAATTAACCAACCAAAATTCGGATACCCTCTGGTAAACTAACATAGCTACAGTATATGGAAAATCATATTTTTTTAATGGGAAAATCAACTATAAATGACAATTTTCAATAGCTATGTTAAATTACCAGAGGGTACAATTGACTCTAAACCTCAAAAACAATTAGGTGTTGAACCGAGCAATGATGCCATTTGAAGATCTTGTTCCTGTGCTCCTCACCAGTAGCTATAACTATATATATATATTATTACGTATATAATGTGCATATATATATATTCTGCATATATATATATACTGTATATATATATATACTGTATATATATACTGTATATATATACTGTATATATATACTGTATATATATATATACAGTATATATATATATATACTGTATATATATATACTGTATATATATATATATATCTAATAGGTGTATGTATATATATATATATAAAGGAGCAAGATCCTGGCTCCGAAACAAACTGGAACCAGGGCCTCAGGTTGACGCTTCTCAATGTAGTGGTGTTCTGCATTCCATCTTGGCTACGGAGAAGGTCATATAATATAGGTCACTGGAAGCATGGGGCACGCTTAAATAGGTCCCAGACCTAATTTGCCGGGCAATTGATGGCATATTTCGAGATATCTTTACATGTCATCCCGGAGGAGAGATAATGTGGATATGGAAATTCAAACCACTCATCACTAAAAAGGAAATACGTATCAACAAATCTGTATTCTGTCCAATAACGTAAGGATAGGTAAAATCATATCTACCATCAGTATCCATCACTGATTTGTTAAGTCAAAGATGAGGTCGCTATAGGCTATAGATGATCCCAGCATACCTAGATCCTACTCCAAAGATCTCCGTGTCCGTACTCTTTCGAACTGTTGCCTGTTCTTTGTGGCTACAACCTAGAGGTCTAAGTCTCCAAAATATTACCCTCCGGGAAACTAACATAACTATGGAAAATCACCATTTTTCATGGGAACATCCACTATTTCTATGGCCATCTTCAATAGCTATATTAGTTTACCAGAGGATATAGCTCAGGCTGTCGAAATGTCAACTCGGGATCAAAAGGCTCAAGCGGTTGACATGAATCCATTGCGACTCAGGCACACTGTGATGTCCGCTGCTAGGTTCACTGCCGTGAGCGATCCACACGAGCCTCGCCAAGGCGGCTCCCCAGTCCGTTATTTAGCTCAGTTGGTTGAAGGTTCAGTAGTTTCACCAGTGGATTTATGATACATATTATAGCCAACGGATATACTATAATTCTAAACATTGGTTTATATAATATAGTCTATAGTTATATGTATATATATATATACATATACACAGAATGATATAGACATATTTAGAGATTATAGTCACCATAGGAATGGAACGAAACCAATGGGGACACCAGCTTGGAGGTCTTGGGTACCCAATGACTAAAACAAAACAGCGGCTTTGGGTAACCAAAAATGGATCACAATGTTGGTAAAACAATGCCATAAACCAGCCATTTGGCAATGGTAAACATGTGTATGTATACAACCTATAAACATGTTGAGATATGTTGAGTCATTGGGAATGGTGACGATTTTGTTTTACCAACATTAAGAACATAACTCAAAATTATCCTGGCATTCTCTGGGAAAGCACCTTTGGACCTTTGATCCCCTGGGTCTGCAACATCTTTGGTCGCCTCATTTCCTGCCTGGTGTTGGCATCACGCCAGAACTTCAACAACCATGGCTTGAGGCCAAAACCTCGGCCACAGTGGACCCCAAACAATAATAGGCTGCAAAAATAGACTCACATTTCAAGTGCGTAGATGTGCGTAGTATATCTTAGTATACCAAACTTTAACAAAAATATTGGTTAAACCACTGTTTTGAATGGAACAACACACTATTTCCTACTTACAATCGTTTCCTTAAAAAAACACAAACGGTGGTGATTGGACTTTTACCATATCCACACGATCTGCGCAATGTGATGAGTTGGACAGCAAAACGCAGATCTGCTGCCAAAACTTTGCGATGAGGGGACATTTCAGCTACCTAGACTTGAGGTACCTACTGTTGCATATGTAGTGAACGTTCTACACAAGGAAAAAAACAGCCAAATAATTACCCTTTTTGTGTTACAGAACTTAGATTCATTTGTGTCACTCTCATTTGCTGTTGATGACGTTCTGGACAATTTATGTGTGTGTGTGTGAGTGGGAACCGTCCAAGCTGGAAGTTGGCACGTAAACAGAACAAGTATTTTACTGCGGAAATCTCTGTGCGACCTAGGCTTGTTCGGGCCCTCCAATTGAGGTTGCTACAAACTTGGAGTGAAAACTGGTGTGTAACGGTGTACAAACAGATGGGCGACATACTTGGGGGTGCAGTTGGAGATTGCGAATGGATATATACAGGGCAAGTTCAGCCCAATAATAGTTGGGATACGGGGCCCCTATAGATGAAATCGACCCACTTTTTTGGGGGGTTCCCGGAAGTGCACCCCCCAAGTATGGCAAACTATGGCCAAATATGCAATTTTTCCGAGTAATTTCAGGTTCCGGGTTCACAGCCACTTTATCGGCACCAGTGCAATCAAGAGTCATGCACCAACTGCGTCGACCTGTTCCTGTGGATCATCCGAGGGTCTGCAAACAGCGGGGGAAATGTTGCATTAAATCAGTTATATAACCATCCTGAATATATGTGTGCATCTAATATAGAGATATATCGGGCATGTAAATATATACCACATGTTTTTTGTTAAGGATATCAAGCGTGTACAGAGCGATTTTGATCAATAAGTCCATTTTCACGTCCGCATATTTTCCAGCCAATAAATATGTAGGTATAAATATACAGTTGCTACATATATATATATATACATATGTGCAAATATGTCACATTCTCCCATGCAATTGTTCTCCCAACCAAAATATGCTTATCCCATATTATCCCATCAAGTTTCTCTCTACCCCATTTTTGATGCTCACAAGGTGGTGCACTAGGTCCAGGTCTTTAGCTTAGTTGAAATATGTTGATATAGTGGAGTAAGTTAGTGATTGGATGTATGGTAAATATGCAGGTATAGAACTAGTTTAGAACTAGTTTCTGCAATATCTAAAAAATGAAAATTACAACTTGAACTGGCTAGGCATGTTTTTTTGGAGATAAAACCATAGCTCAGATCTCTCCTTCGCAGTTCTCATTATTGTAGAAACCCTCTGTACGACGCAGTGCGCCAATTTTGCGGTCCCAAGCCATTGAGGCAAGTGCACCGAAGCCCCGTAGGTGCGAGTGTGCCATCCAAATGGCGCCCCATCACGGTGGGTCGTCAACCCTTGGTAGAACAAACCTGCTATGACAATCAGGACGGGAATGTTATCATGATACATTGTGCGCTTCGAAGCCGACTGCGGGTTCCTTTCCAAGCGTTGGTGATAATTCACTGTTCGGCACATACATGCTGATGTTCCATAGCAAACTGTTAGTATGCCGGAGGGTATAGTTCATGGCTCCCATAAACTCTAGTCCTCATGCACAATCTATAGTTTGTGGTGGTTATAATGTTGGTGATTCCACTATATTAATTTAACATTATTTAGCATTATATTGTAGTGAATAATAACATAAATTGGTATGTTTGACTATACAAGTTAATAATGTGTTCTAATATTGTCTGTTATTATTGATTGGTTATAACCACCATTGAACTATAACCCAATAACTAATAACCATAAGGCTATACAATTTAACTATAATAATGGTGGTGATTTAATGTAGTTTGGTTATACAATCTAACTAGTACTATAATTTAACTAGACTATCTAATGATTAATACTGGTTATTTCCTTATAGTGATTAATACTAAAACTGTAATATGTGATGATTCATGGTCATAACTGAGTCATTTTATTGTATACCCACTCCAATATCTGATGATTATAAAGTATACGAAATCATTAGAATGATGGGTAAAACAATAATAAACCACCCATTTTGGAATGGTTTATACCACCTATTTATGGTGATTTGGGGGATGGTTTATTATTGTTTTACCCACATTAAATTCATTGTGATCATCACCCAGTCGACCCATGGTCTCCATAGCCGCCTGCCGCAGGCGCTCCAAGGTCTTGCACAGTAACAAGGCGCCGAGGCCTTTCCGTTGGACGGCCTTCGCCGGCGGCGCCAGAGATTCCCCGAGGAGGTCCGTGAAACATGGAAGGATTTCATGGGGAAATATCGATGAACATCTGAGAAAATCTATAAACACATGGGAAAATATGGGGAACAATTATGAAGATTTATGAAGATTTGGACTTTTACCAGACTCTTTTTAATTGGACATTGCAATTGGGAAAGTATGGAATGAGTAGGTGCAGTTAAGTTGGATTTATGGTAGAGATAGTATGAATATCTAACATGTCTTCTATGTGTTTACAATGCAACATGATATTATTTAAACTTACCTTCCAGTAAATTAACATGGACACTGCCATGAAATCGGGCTTGGAAGATGAGTTTCTGGTGATGACTTCAGGGTCTATGTTAAGCGATTTTCAGGGTCAAACTGTGAACCAAAGGGTAGATGGGTACCAGCTGAACATCTACCCACCAGGTCGCGCTGAATAGCTTTGTGTCTCAGTTTTAGGTTTTTGTTGCCTTAATGCTCAATGATTACCTTTTCAAGACTAGGCAACAACCTTTTTTATAACATCCTCTTACTAGGTTTTCATAAATTGAACTATTTTCGTGATTAAACTATTTTATTGATTAAACTATGTGATATTTTTTATTTTTTTTCTTGATTAAACTATCCAGGGTTGGAGATATACAGTAAATTAGATATACATTGGATATATCATGGTTGCCATTTTCATAAATTTGCCCATGTGTGTAGTGTGCCTTTCGTGTTGTCAGAATAGATGATCTGATGGAATTGTAATTTAATGTAATTTATCTTTTTCTGAGGGTGTCAATTTTTGACCATAACCATGTGAGCGGCAGAATAGAACCACAGAATATGGTTGAACAATTGTCTGAACTGAACAAACAGCGTGGACATGTGTCGACACTATTGCCATCATTTGCCATCTAACCAAGAACAATTGAGCAGTGTTCAAAGCCCTCATCTCTTGATACTGGTCCAGAACGGACTTCTGATTGTGATAATTCTCACTTTAAAAGCCAGCATAAATCAGTATACCCTCTGGTAAACTAAGATAGCTATTGAAAATTACTATTTATAGTGGATTTTCCCATTAATAATGGTGATTTTCCATAGTTATGTTAGTTTACCAGAGGGTAATCTCCAGACCAACGATCAACCATGATTCATCAAGGATCTCCTCATATTTTTTGCTGATTTCATCCCCATGTTCGCCCGGATGTGCGTTCAAAGTGACGACTCGCAGATTTCGTCGATCGTTTACCACACACTAAGCGAGTTATGACTAGGAAAAGTCAATAAATAAGAAAATGTAATATGGTGCCAAGTGGCATGCGCATCCAAACAAGTGGTTGCCACCCGCAACAACACGGTCATCATCCCATTAGCTTTACAAAACAGTGAACTAAGCATGTTTGTGAACCATTCAAAGTACCCTTCGGTACTCAAATATGGTAATGCTAATGGCAATACACGGAAAAAATGAAGGGTTGTCCTGGGAAGATCGTCTATACAGAAATGGGGACTTTCCCATTGCCAGGTTTGACTGCCGGACAGTATTATCACTGGTTGGGCTTAAGGGGAAACTCTACAGCTTTGTCCGTGGTGTTTACCTGACAATATCCTTCCGATTTGTCCTCCAACCAATTTTGGGATATGAACAAAACACAGCGTCGGTCCCACTCCAAAACTTGATGCCTTCGCATACAGTGAAGAAATCCTGCACCAGTTGGTAGACGGTTTATCCCTTTATAATCCCATGGGTTTACAGTGTTTATGATTCATTATCATCCCAATAATTAATAATCAGTTTCCAGTTGATCCAGTGGGTATATACAGGATTTCGGAGCCATCCACAGTTGATCGTCATTTTCCCAGTTCACAAAAAGGCCTACGTTGCGGGTCTACGGAACTTGCTGGGTCCCTCACAGGATGAACACAGAGCCGCATGACCTTGGACCGGTGGAAAGGAGCAACGGGGCAAAACATCCGGCTCTGAACATGGAAATTCAAACGGTTTCTACACCCATCGGTGGTGAGAAAGCCCATTAATGGTACACCCAAATGGGCTTATCAACTCTGGTGATTATACACCCATAAATGTTTGATTATAATGGTTGATTATACACCCAAATAAAGCAATAATGCTGATTATACACCCAAATGTTCCGAGGTGAATCTGGTGAGTTCCCGATATGTTCAGACTCCCATGGCCTGGCCAAATTGCTCAGCTCAACATGGATCCGACGTGCGTTTTTCGCCACTTCTATGAGATTTTCCCTTTGAAATCAGAATTCATCTACTCATTCTACTCGCATTATTTACAGTGTTTCATAATCACATATATATATATAATTACCAATCCTCAGCAACTGGTGCAGGTTTGTGTCCATCCACACTAGGAGCATCGAATTTAATAAGAACTTATCATGACTAATCATGACTATACATGAATGATAGAATTACACACATCTCACTGAGGTTAGAATCTCTCTGTCATCCCTTTTTTTACACTCATTGGTTCATAGGTTTTCCCATTGAATCAATGATGATAGTGCTCAATCAGTACAGTATAATGCCGGTTGTGGCAGCCAATCAAGGGGTTTTGCTTCTCATCTAAGGTTTAGGGAAGAACTGTCAATTCATCAGTAATGAGATCACCAAACCTAGGTGAAGTCAGGAAATTGTGGTTGTTCCACCTCCCCAGCCCCTAGATCCCCATCGCAAGGCTGGAACGATCCTGAATGGAAACCTGAAAATCACAAGGCAACCTAACCGAAATATGTTTTTCTCGTCATGTATTGTCTTGAGTCCAAAGGGGAGTCTAATGTTGGTGATTTGATTATTGAAACTATCGAAACACCAAAATAAATGGTTTTGAAATTACAACACCAAACGCAAACCATGTTGTTCTACAAACGAAATGATTTACTTTTGACCACCAGAACCTTTGTGGTCCGATGACGTCAAAAGATTGCACACGTTCAGGTTTCTGGAAAAAATGTTGACCGCTAACCACCATCAATTCGCTGAATGGTTTTTCAAACTGCCCACTTTTCCGGGCCCGTTTGTTCTTGATCCGAGATTCCCTCACTCTGATTGCCCCCAAAAGATTGACCATTGCCATTCCCAATCCGATCCCATAGCAGGAACTGGCATGGTTCCAATGGAAAACGGGCACCCGACTTGTTTCTGCATGAAATAACAGTTTGGGTAATCAACCTGTAGAAAGTTCCACAGACGTCCAGGGTCACATGTAAACGAATTCACTGTTTTTTTTTCAGGTCAATTAGCAAACAATTCTTCGACACGCAAAAGGCAAATTGTGTTTTGTTTTTTTGGTGCAAATACTGATCATCTTTACTTCACCATCGACTTTACAACGGCGGGAATCACACCATCCACCTGAGTTTGCTGGCCCGGGCAAAGCGATAACCCGTCGCTTCTCGAAAACCTGCCTGCGCAAAAAATGGTTGTTTGAAATGGCGAAGCCAGATTATCGACACGAAATTGTCGGTAAATTTAAAATTTCCCGAAAACCACATGCGCGTATGCGCGTCATCATTATTCAGCTTTGACACCAAAACATTCATACAAGCATGCGACCAACAATAAACACATCGCGCTACCTTGCTTTGAATTTCGTTGTTTTTTCTGGTCACACCAGTAGCTGACAGCGCAAAGAAAAACAGAAAAAACCTGACACCAAAATACATGACATTACGGTGCAGTGCTTGATATTGAAGTCAGCCGCAACACGCCACCTTACACTATCATGGTTTCACATATAGGTGAAGCATACAAATTGTAGCTGAAACCCATGGATTCATAAATGCATGCTGCGCGCATGCAAAAAATATGCATGGGCTCGCATGAGTGCTTTACGTTGCCCTTGCGTTGTGCATGCAGCCAACCAAACCAGCGCCAGGCCAGCGCCCAGGAAGTCGCGATCCAAAATGCAGGCCCTGCTGACAGCATCATTTCGGCTTCCGGCAACATTGTCATGGGATGAGTTGCTCCTCAGTAACTCAGTATACTGGCAACAAGTACCCTTGAAGTTGGTTCAGCCGCAAGCAATTTTTTTTGCATTTTTTGAACGTTGTCATCAGCATGGCGCAACTTGCAGGTGTGGGTCATATAAGTGAGCACCGAGCAAATGAGCAAGAGTAGAGCACAAGGAGACAAAATCTGCAGTTCTCTCAGAGATTCCCAAAGTTTCCACAAGTATTCTTCACCACTGCCGATATGATACCGGTTAATGCTGAACACAAGATGTACTTCTTCTCATGGGAAGACTTGGCGGGGATCACACACGCAAGAAAGGCCCAGGGACAGTCGAAGGTTACATCGCAGAAAGTAAATTCCTGAAAGGGAAGCTGGAGAATCCAGAGCACTGCAATCCTAGTATACATTGCAGAGATTATCAACATTGTTTTAGGTGATTTCCAAGGATTTCCAATGTATTCATATTTTTCTATGAAGCCCAGTCAATGAATTTAACTTCTCACGCGCCTTCGGAGCGTCTATGCTAGAAACTTTCAGCGGGGCTGTGTCTCTAGGAATGTTGATACTCGAAACCCTTAAATGGTCCTCTCGATAGAAAAAACAAAATATATTTCAACCTCATGAATTTATTTAGGACATATGTTGTTTTCTCATTCAGATGACAACCAGATCATTAAGACCCGTTACGATGTTTACAGGGATAAGCTAGTAACTAGTTCCCCATTCTCGCCGTCATCCTACTTAGTGAGGCTCTCGTGGGGGTATGACTGGTTGGCGACTGGCAAATGACGCTGCAACCATGGACCGCTCGGCAGCCACTTTCTGGGTGTTTAGTCCCAACATATTCCATATTTAAATCCATTTACATCCATTTACCACGCGTTATCATGGGCTGTCAAAATACTTCATGGCTTCATGTCAAGATTGCCTCCAGACTCCAAGCTTTTCCAGCCACATGTTCACTTCTGAACTTGTTAATATGTATGCAAACACATGTCACACCAGTAGTGCCACGCAAGGCGGTGGCGGAAGTTTCAAAGATAGGAAACCTATAGGAGAGGTTGGTTGCTGTGAATGACGGATGGCAGAGCGAGCCCACTGATGGACCGACAAGTGGTTGGAGGCAGCGCAGTGTAGTTGTAATTTAGTGTAGTTGTATTTGTCAGAGTTGTCCTCTCCTCCTCTTCCCTGCCAGAAAAGTTTGCCAGAAAGAATGTCAAAATCTGTATCACACTCATGGTGGGGATCACTCGAAGAAAGTNCTTTTCTTGGAATTGATCACATCTGGGATGTTACGTCATGAGATCTTTTCTTGGAATTGATCACATCTGGGCCGTTACGTCAGGAGATCTTTTCTTGGACTTTAACACATCTGGAATGTTACGTCAGGAGATCTTTTCTTGGAATTGATCACATCTGGTCATGAGAATCAAATGAAAGTTTTGCAAAAAAGTGTCTCAACTGAAGTAGTTTTGCTCGACGTCAAAATATGACAAGCCAAGATATAAACATGCACATGTGAAGTTGTACATGCATTTCGAATGNAGTGTCTCAACTGAAGTAGTTTTGCTCGACGTCAAAATATGACAAGCCAAGATATAAACATGCACATGTGAAGTTGTACATGCATTTCGAATGGCCAGCATTGAGGATTTGCCACATCACCATTTATACAATTGTATCAGAAATGAGATGAATGTGTACAAAACCATGCGGCCCATCTATCACCGCCCGACCTAGTAGTTTATAGTTTGTACTTTGAAGTGTAGTTGTAGTGGTAGTTGTAGTGGTAGGTGTAGTTGTAGTTGTAGTTGAGGTCATAGCTGTGGTTGTAACTGTCGAACGAAGTTTAGAAGTCAAACTTCCGACAATATGGACAGATGCAAAAATGCCAAGATGGAAAGATCCACAGAGGAGAGAAGCTCAAACAGGAGAAAGTCAGAAGAAAGAAGATCAGACAGGAGAAAGTCAGAAGAGAGAAGATGCAGGTGCGCGAAAAGGTACAAAAGTCGCAAAACACTATGTTTTTCCAATGTTTTGTGGCTCCGGAGGGTCGATAAGTAGGCTCGCTAAAGCGGCGGGTGCGGAGCCATCTGGGGAGATGAGAAATCAAAAATTGCACACCGTTGTGGCGCCAAGCACATTTGCAAGTCAAAATGCCAAAAGCAAAACATGTCCGGAGCACTTTTGGAAGTTCAGATGTCGAAAAACTGCACGGAGCTGTGGTGCGAAGCACATTTCAAAGTCAAAATGCTAGAAAACTGGTCGGTTCGGAACACTTTTGGAAGTTGAGATGTGGAAAAGTGCACACTGTTGTGGCACGAAGCGCATTTGGAAGTCAAAAGTGTGAAAAACTGACAGTTTCGGATCACTTTTGGATGTTGAGATTTGGAAAAAGTGCACACCGTTGCGCGAAGCACATTTCAAACTCAAAATGCTCAAACACATTATTGTCAGACCGCTTTTGGAAGTTGCGAGGTCTAAAAAGTGCACGCCGCTGTGGCGCGAAGCACATTTGTAAGGCAAAAGTGTTAAAACTAAGGGACTCGGAGCACTTTTGGACGTTCAGATTTTGTTTTGTGTGGCAGGCGCAAGGGATTCTGCACCTTGTCAAAAGTGTGATTTCCTGAGAAGGTTGTCAGTTTGGAGCATCAGATCTTCAGGTTTGCTAAGATGATTTTGTGTGACAGGTGCAGCACTTCGTATGACCTGGCCTCAAGCAGGCGCAGTACTTAGACAGATGAGATCGAAAAATCGCAAAATGCATTGGTACGAGGCCATCAGCTCTGCACTCAACTTTCCATCTTTTGATGGAAGCCTCGCAGATTTGCTGCGTTTTTGATGTTGTCACCTTGGAAAAAGGTGGAAATCCTGCAGAATTTGTTTCGTTTCGCAACGTTACACTACACTACACTACACTACACTACACTACACTACACTACACTACACTACACTACAGTCAACTACAACTACCAGTAGTACCGCACCTAAATCACGAAACACTGTGTTTTTTCATGTTTTTTCAATGTTTTTTCAATGTTAGGCTCGCTAAAGCGGCGGGTGCGGAGACATCTGGGCAGATGAGCGATGAAAAATTGCACACCGTTGTGGCGCGAAGCACATTTGGAAGTAAAAAGTGCTGAGGTTCGGGCCACTTTTGGAACTTGCGATTCTGAAAAGTGCACGACGTTGTGGCGGGAAGCACATTTTGAAGTAAAAAGTGTCAAAACACACCATGTTCGGACAATTTTCAAAGTTGCGATGTGGAAAAAGTGCCTGGCGTTGTGGCGCGAAGCACATTTGGAAGCAAAAAGTGTTAAAAACTGTCACGTTCGGAGCACTTTTGGAAGTTGAGATGTCGAAAAAGTGCATGGCGCTGTGGCGCGAAGCACATTTGTGAGTGAAAAGTGTTAAAAACTGTCAGCTTCGGAACGCTTTTGGAAGTTGAGATGTCGAAAAAGTGGACGGCCCTGTGGCGCGAAGCGCATTTGGAAGTCAAAATGTACAAAACACCACATTCTCGGACCACTTTTGGAAGTTGAGATGTGGAAAAAGTGCACGGGGTTGTGGCCCGAAGCACATTTGGAAGTGAAAATGTTAAAAACACCACACGTTCGGAGCACTTTTGGACGTCCAGACGTCGTTTCGTGTGGCAGGCGCAAGGGATTCTGCACCTTGTCAAAAGTGAGCTAAACGTGTGGGTTTTCTAGCATTTTCAAAAACGATGGCAAGCGTGGACATTTGAANGTGTGGCAGGCGCAAGGGATTCTGCACCTTGTCAAAAGTGAGCTAAACGTGTGGGTTTTCTAGCATTTTCAAAAACGATGGCAAGCGTGGACATTTGAAGAGGATATGCAAAGATGAATTTTTCGTACAAGAGACACCTCAAGCAGACATGTTAAGAGGTCAGGGCGTTGATTTCCTGAGAAGGTTGTCAGTTTGGAGCATCAGATCTTCAGGTTTGCTAAGATGATTTTGTGTGACAGGTGCAGCACTTCGTATGACCTGGCCTCANTGATTTCCTGAGAAGGTTGTCAGTTTGGAGCATCAGATCTTCAGGTTTGCTAAGATGATTTTGTGTGACAGGTGCAGCACTTCGTATGACCTGGCCTCACTTTTTCGGGGCAGGCGCAATACTTTAGAGACATGGCATGGAAAAATCGCAAAACCTGTTGGCACGAGGCCGTCAGCTGAAGACTCAACTTGTCATTTTTGAAGGAAGCCTTGCAGAATTGCTTGGTTTTTGATGCTGTCAACGTCTAAAAGCGAGGAAGTGTCGCAGAATTGCTTCGTTTCGGAATGTTATCACTACAACTACAACCACAACTACAACTACAACAACTACAACAACTACAACTTCAACTACAACTCCAACTACATGACAACTACAACTACAACTACAACAGCAACTTTAACTAACTACATGACAACTACACATACTACAATAACTACAACAACTACAACTACAACAACTACAACAACTAACTACAACTACAACTACAACAACTACAGCAACTACAACTCCAACTTCAACCACATGACAACTACAACAACTACAACAACAACAACAACAACAACAACAACAACAACAACAACAACAACAACAACAACAACAACTTTAACTACATGACAACTACAACTACAATTACAACAACTACAACTACTACAACTAGAACTACAACTTCAACTGCAACTTCAACTACATGACAACTACAACTACAACTACAGCAACTACAGCAACTACAGCTACACCTGCAACAACTACAGCTACAACCTCAACTACAACTCCAACTACATGACAACAACAACAACAACAACAACAACAACAACAACAACAACTACAACTACAACTACAACTACAACTACCACAACAACAACAAGAACAAGAACAAGAACAACAACAACAACAACTACAACAACTACAACCAGAACAACCACCAACATTACAACTACAACAACTACAACTACAACAGCTACAAATACAACTTCAATTCCATAACAACTACAACTACAACAACTACAACAACTACAACTACAACTACAACAACTACAACTACAACCACACTAACCACTACAACTACGCTACACTACACTGCACTGCACTACAAATACAACTACAACTACATTACAACTACAACTACAACCACAACGACATCTACAACTACAACCACAACTACAATCACATTTACGTCTACAAATACAACCACAACTACAACTACACTACATTACAACTACACTGCGCTGCCTCCAACCACTTGTCGGTCCATCAGTGGGTTCGATCTGCCATCCATCATTCANACAACTACACTGCGCTGCCTCCAACCACTTGTCGGTCCATCAGTGGGTTCGATCTGCCATCCATCATTCACAGCAACGAACCTCTCCTATAGGTTTCCTGTTTTTGAAACTTCCGCCACCGCCTTCTGCGGTACTACTGGTATGTTCAATACATGGTATGCAAGAATCGATAATTGCCAGCTTGTGCCCTCTGGTTATCTAGTCAGGCAATGCAACATCCCCCCGTTCTATCCATAGTCCATAGACCAAAATGCCATTATATATACAGACAATTACAGACATATCTAACTACAGATGTATATGTTTATATATGCTCATATGTACATTTCCCATCATGTGGGTTTCTACGTTCGATCATCAGAGGGTACAAACGACACACAAATCACTGAATTGTCCAGTTGAAATACCATTGTTGTTGGTTTCGACGCTGGACAGATCAATGACATGGCAAATTTGGGGACATGATGGGACATGTCATATTCACAGAATTGGGTTTGTCCCAATATCGAGCACCCCCAAATGCAGTGGTTTATCATCATTTCTCAAGACAGAGGAAACATGAAAACAATGTATGTATATATATATGTATATATATATATATATATACATATATATAGATACAAATAGATACATAGAAAAAGATGAACATATCCAACTTGCAAGACTTCACAGGTATTCCACTGGCAAACATATATACCCTAAGCCCGGTATTTTGATGGTACCATCTTGGGAATCACAATTCAACATTTGTAGATGCTGTTGCCCATCTAAATGCCCACTTCTTTGGGATTTCCCATCCAGCCAAATCACCGGAGGGTATATTGTCTGAATTCATGACCCCAAAGCTAGGATTGAAATCTGTGGTTCTCATCCATTGTCAACAGTTCACCAGAGATTTCTCAGATGTTCTTCAACTTCCCTAGATCAAGGAGGGAAAATTATTGGAATCCCCATTGTTGATGGTTAAATTCTAGTAGGCTTCATGAAACCCCATTAAGCCACAGTAGTATGGCACATACGTACGATCCAGTATTGATGGTTGAATCTCCAAGTGTCACCAACTATCAATGGCATATTTGATGAAAATCCCAATTCTTGATTGCCAGATCCCATTCAACCCAATTAAAACCTCATTAAAATCCCATGAAATCCCATCAATGTGGGTAAAACAATAATAAACCACCCCTTTGGGAATGGTGTATACCACCTATTTATGGTGATTTGGGGGATGGTTTATTATTGTTTTACCAACATTAAGTCTCATTCAAGTACCAATAAATCATTACCGCATTCATCTGTCCAGCCGTCGCCTCAGATGAGAGCGTTTGCGCTACCAGCTGCGGGGGAACCTTCTGCTGTCGCAGGTAGACGGCCTGCCATAGGCCACAACATGGGCCTAACATAGGCCCCATCGCCATCATGACCCCAAAAAGAGGTGTTCCTTTATGCCTTGTATCAAAGCCTAAAGGAACACGCAGTTCTTGGCACAACCAACATTGCAGAAGTTCACTATTTCCGTTTGCTTCTATTGTGCTTGCTATGTCATACATGTCTTACCTTGACCCCACCAGCCCGGCAGGAAATTCACAAAGTTAGACGTTTTGATCAACACTAGCTGAGTTAGCAGATGAGACGAGGTTCCGACTTAGGAGTTTATTGGATCTCCTCACTGATGGGATGTTTTCATCACCTTCTTGGTACCGATCTCGAGCCCCTGTCCCTAGGGACGAATGACGAGCAGCAAGTGCAAACACTCCAACCAGATCATTCCAGGAGCCTCTCAAATCCTCTCAACATTAGTTACATTGCTAACACCATACCTGCATTGGAATTCAAGTTCTAGCGGCCAAATTCCAAGTCGTAGGCAACCGATTGGTAACCAAGACGCTCTGACATTTGGGTGATTCTTGCAATTCCTGCGAAATATTCTATCGCAGCGCCAACGCATGGCCCGGTGAATGGCCCGGTGCTTCATTTTTTTCAGGGCCGGTCATGAAGAAATATGTCATGCATTGGCTTAAAATTGGGTAAGCCAATATCCAATGGTTTATTGTTATATTTCCATCAAACAAATACGATTTTGGAGGTCCTCCATCTTGAAACAAACCCATATGTTCAGGGTGAATAATGGTGAATACATTGTGAATAAATGGCGCATACCTGATGTATCATTGTGAATTGCATCTTGATGGTTGAAACTAAGACATGGTGGAAACTGCTTAATATATGTCAATATAAGCTAATACAGCTGACAATAGCTAATGGTTAATGATGGCTAGCCATGGATTATAGTGGTTGATAGTGGCTGATAGAACTTGAAAGATCCTACTTGATCAGCCTGGGTACAGCGGTACTTTCTGAAGCGTTCGGGGTACGATTTGGGGGCTTTTAATCTTCCTCAGGAAGTATCTGGATCATGGCATATTATATATCATGGTCACTCTTTGGTAGTCCACCAACAAAAATATTCCGCTGGTTATGGTTATTTTCCATGCATAGATAAAAACTAAAGGATTAAGCTACTCAGGTCACTCCGTGCCGTGTGGCCTGTGGGCAGGGGCATCACTTTTCTCATTCATGGTCGTATATGGTCGCCATTTGCAAATCTTTCCCAAGTCTGTACATTAGAAAATCAATCTTACACTAGCACAAAATCATTGGATTGGTTGAAGGGAAAATCTACAGGAAAACCCGATAATTGCTGGTAAAAACCATAGTTTCCTGTGGATTTTCCAATTAACCAACCCATTGACAAAACCAATGCATCTACGTAAATCTACGCCGTGTCCTGGGCACCATCTCGCGACCCAACCCCCAGCACCGTAACATGTTGAATTCAACATCTTAACAACGTAGCATGAAAAACGTAGTAGCAAGAACGTCATTGCCCCCCCCCACCCCACCCCATACCAAGTCCAGAAAATCCCACAAAAGGCACCACAGGACACGGCGTTCGCAACTATCCAAGATTGGGGATGATATGAGCGACTAATGGTGGGGAATTTGGATGATATTCCAAAAAATCTATGCATGGATCAACAGAAGAAAATTCGCAAGGGTTGGATGTCACCAAGTGATTTCACCCGTATCATTTGGGGATGGAGCCAGCGATCCTGGACTCATTTGCTTTTTGGATGCGGACGGAGATGATGTTAACCCATCCCAAAGAAAACCATGAATTCGGCAATTGGACCATGAAACCCCGAATGACTGGTTGAACAACAATGAAGCCAGAAACAATGTATTATTGACAATGCCATTTTTTCCACAGCACATAAGAATTCATATATCACATATATCCAGTCTATCCTGTGTATGTTGGCTACATCCCCACATGTTGGATGCTCAAACCCAAATGTTTGCTGATTGTACAATGCACTTCAAATCTTTAAATGCAAGTTTTTGCCGATCGAATCGCAACTTGCATGGATAACTGGATTATATACATGTATGATCATGTATGTGCATCTAGATACATGTATATATATATATATATGAATCTATATTATATCAAATGTGAATCACCAACATAGCTCTTTTTAGTGAGAAACCTGCTGCAACCGGTGGTCCACATATTCAGGGTAGCTGTGGCACTGCGGACCTCTGCAATCCGATCTGGAATGGCATCCTCGATTCCTCGCCGGCCGAGGGCGGGGCAGTTGGGATTCACAATGGAACCAGGTTGAGTTCACCGGGATATGAGGCCCCTATATGGCTATGCAAGTGCACCCCCAAAGTAATTTCTTATTCGGATTCATTTAGGTGTCCTATTGAAGAATATAAACCTTCATTGATTGGTGGACCATTGCGGGGCTACCCTGAGATTTCCATCGAAGTGGCTACTGCAGGATTCCCTTTTATCATCACATCGCTGGTATAAACAGTCCACAAATCCAGGATTCTTGAATTTACCGCATTAATACATGCATAGATGTGAGAGGGATTTCACAAAAACCCCGAAAAAAAGGTGACCTTCCCAATGATAAGGGCTTACTAAGGGCGAATCTTAACCAGCAACAACCGCGATTCTGGGGGCATATCAACCGTCTATTCTTGAGGGGCCACCTTTTATGGGCTAGGTGGTTGAATGCTCAGTATTACAACAACAGTTTTTTGAGCAAGTTATGTATAATTGTATATATGGGATCTACCTTAGTGATGTATGATTATAATGGACTTGTGACTGCTTTCTGCCTAGAATGCGCCTCCAAAAAGGTTTCTATCATTTTGTATAATCAATATATAATAATTTACCATCCGGTAAATTAACATAGACCCTGGCAGATAGGAATTGGAAGATTAGTTTCCTCTAAAAGTAGCTATTCTCAGGGTCTATGTTAATATACCAGAGGGTAGCTGTTGGATTTATGGTTGACTTGAGTACGGTCGAGTGCATTGACATAAACCCTTTAACACCGGCGCTACTTTGCGCTTTGATGTGTGGTAGCCAGTTGGTATGTGCTGATCAACTGTGCTAGACTCTGGAAGAATGCTGTTCGAAGCCATGGACAATGAACCAAATAATCCCAAATATATTGGGGCAACCACACCATTTCCTGCACGGTAAACTGACCAGCTATTCAAGTCACTTACGCTTTCAGGGATGCAGCTCCCAGTAAGGACTTTAGTTTATTAGATGGCAAGCCTTCTGTACAAATAGAATAATCTGGTGATATATCAGGTGTCTGTATGACGCACAAATATTGAAGCATAAAAAAAAATAGTTGAACATCTTTAAAAGTTCAAGCTGGTATATCAAGTAGCTAAAGGTGCCTCCATCAAAACTTCAAAAAAATGCTGCACTAACCTGCGAATATCCCATCCCTTCGAAATATTGACGATTTAACCTCTTTTTGAACCAATCTGATCGGTATCCCCATGTCTTATGCTTCTATCACTCATATCCCAAGCGGCGCTGCCTGCAATGCCCAAGCCCAGGTAGTGGGCCCCATGTCTCAGCACAAACCAACCTGTCGTTCCAGGAAGCTGCACGAAAGTACGAAACTTTGGAGGTCGAAGGCCAGCTTTACACATATGGGGGCCCTCAACATGGGGGATCCCCAAAACCCAGTCTCAATACTAAAATGGTCTCCAAGGAAACCCCCATATACTTTTACCGGCACAGACCCTAGGCATGCATTCTTCGCGAGTGGTGCCGCAGTTTGTTGTCGGAGTAATCCCCCAACAGGTCCAAAAAGATTTCAGTCAGAATGCTGAGCAACTGCACGGAGTGTGGCTTTGGGCAATTCAACTCAGGACCCGTGTGGCTGTGAAAATCTTGCTGGCAAGAGAAATCCAAGTTGGAACCTTTGAATTCCAATGTCTAGTCTCAAGAATGACTGTCAGTATTTTGTTCATACCCAAAGTAGCAATGGCTAGTAGATCATATGACATATACATGTGTACGATATATACAAAGAATAATACAATATATAATATGTATATATATATATACCTTCTGGTAAATTAACATAGACCCTGGCAGATAGGGATTGGAAGCTTAGTTTCCTCTAAAATAGCTATTCTCAGGGTCGAACTGTTAATATACCAGAGGGTATATTCCTTTAAGTTGTTTTGGATCTTTAGAGCCCCAGCGGTCCACCCTTCCATGACCGGTCGTCTGCTCTCGACTTCGTTCAGTCAAGCTGCGGATGTTGGGCGTGTCCACAAAGCATCTGAGGTCTGATGGTTTGGTCCTCAGGGTTCCAAACCCCGGTTGGTTAATGATACATAAAAAGGGAATTTAAGGCCATTTTGATGGGGATTTAATGGGGTTTGATGGAGTTCAATAGGATTTTAATGGGATTCTACCCATCACAAATTTGGATATAGAAGTGGATACACAATGGGAAGCGATAGTGGGAATGATGAAGTGCTAACAATGGTTAGTGTTCCCCAAGGTACAAAAAATGTCATCAGCAATTGCTAAATCAATAGAAACAATGAACCCATCGCTATTGATGAGTTGCAATAGAGGAATTGCCCAGCAATCTCGGATATATGCGAGTATGAATAGTGTTGAACCCTCAGGGACGTGACAGCTTCTAATCAAAGTTGAGCCACGACCTTTGCACACGCAGTCTCCGCTTTTTGTGAAGATCAACATCAGAAAAGATGCCGATACATCGATCTAATAGGTATTGAAGGCTACGGAAAGAGCCTCTGAAAGAGCTGTGAATTTGCTCTGAAAAGGCTCCCTTCCTGCCAAATCCAACGGCATATTGCAGTGATGGGCTCTTACCAAGTATCAAAATACCTGAGGTAACACATGACATAAGCCAGGTTGAGTAGAGATAAAATGTTGCCCGGCCCTCCCAGGGCTGAAGTTTTATGAAGATCGGTCTTTCATGAAACTCATCACTGCAGTGAGGAAGCGAGTGACATGGACCGACTAAGTGAGGAGGTAACGAACTACTAGTTGGATGAAAAGGTATAATTGCAAACGTGAATGTAATGTATGAATATGATTCATGCCTCTTATGAATACATTACATGAACTATATGCATTTATATGTGTGTGTGTGTATTAAGGTGGCTAAATATGCATGCAATTATTTACCATTATTTCATTCATCTATCTATCTGTGTACATATGTGGACGATAACAATGAGGGTTGGTGGTTGGGATTTGATCTGAACCTCCAAATGAATAAGTCAACGGCCAACGACTGAGGTCCCAAGAATATGCAATAGGACAACGTTACCATACTTGTTTGTCTGTGATTGTTGTTCCTGTTTGGTGGATATAATATGGATTCCGACAATGCGCACGTCCATAGTCCCCATTCTCCCCATTCTGACCAACCAAACTTCCTAAATCCAGTATGTGGATCACCCGTCTGCTGGTTGAGCCATTCATCCTAAATAATGTATACATATTATATACATATATATATATATATATTTATATATATATATATACTTATGTATATACGATCCAGCCGCAACTTCTGAGGAAGTATGACTGGAGTGAGTATGATTTGGGGGTGAATTCCTTCTCAGGAAGGTGTCTGGATCCATATATCAACGTTTTGTCAGGTTATTGCCCGTCTGATCCCAATATATGCGATATCGGAAACCACCCAGTTCCGATGCTAAGGATCTTGTGGCTATACAGCTACCACCGTGCTTTCATTCATTTTAGTATATATTCCTATATGAATATCTCTGCGATTGTTTTTCTGATCACCTTTCTGGGATGCTGAAATGCCTCGCCATCGTCCAATCGTCCACCCAAGGCCCGGACTTATAGTGACTGCACCGGAGCAAACCAAACAGCTCTTGCAAATCCCCAGCAGCTGCCTATAGCAGGGGGCGAGTGGCGCCCCACAAGGCTTGATTCTGGAGATATATCTCTATGGTTCATGGGCTGAGAAAGCCACTAGTGGCTTATGGATATATCCATCGATATATGTGAATATATTGTGGATAGTATGGATATATCATGATATATCTATGCTTTATAGATTTATCAAAGAGTTGTATTCATGGCAGCAACAATCAGCCACTTCACCGGTCACAAGCTGGAAATTCACGGAATCGGGAGAGAAAACGATGTTTTTCTGCTTGCCGATGCTACTTGACCAGCTGTCCACAGCAATGGATGACAAAGGATCTCCCTGCAGGACACCTGTTCTTCACCATCACCCGTAGTCTTTTAATGCGGCCATGGTCAAACAATCACCAGCAATGAAAACAAAGTCGGCTGATGGTTTTTGATTAAGCTATTTCCTTTTGTTTGGGAAGGGCCTGGATCTGCTAGTTAAGTTAAATGTGTATATATGTAATATGTCTATAATAGTATTGATCGATATCGATGTCAAATCTTTATCCATGGCCACTTCAGGATCGTTCAAGACAAGTCCTTTCAAATCCACTGGTTGGTCATCCTTTTCCCCCAATTCAAATGTGAATTTTGCAGGACAGTAAATCCTCATGTCTGGGAAAAAAAAAACGATATCCCTATTGCAGGGTGATATCCCCCTACATCCCTGTGATTGCTGGGCCATACACATCATTATTAATGGGGAATGTCTGCATAGGGGTATAGTCAAGTCTTCTATTCTTGGACATGACCCCCGATTTGGCAGGGTCAATGTCAGTTGGATTGAGAGTAAGACCCCTCCATGTTTCAAACGTACCGCTAGTATCAATTCTCAACCAACTTTATATCACCACAATACCCTGGTGTATCCTACAGTATGATATCCCCATCATGGTTGGTTGGACGCTGAAAACTGCCAAAAAAAAACTCATTGCCCACATCACCGTTTGTTCCAAGGATACAGCCTTGACTGGCAGCAAATTGGATATGTGAAAACATTATAGACAGAGTATAACTGACCATCGTTCATAATGGTTTCATGGTTGCAAAACTTTCAGTTGTGACTGCCAACAGCCACCATCTCTTGTGACGTCATGGTAACGTCCTTAGAATTCAGCAAGAATGTGGGGCCCCATGATTAGCCAAGTTGGTTTGGTTCACTAGAGTAATTAGGATCTATGGTAGTTATAACTGTAGCTATATGGGAATATGGGACTGTAAACCAACTGTATAAACCCAAAACACAACTGGGGGGGGAGGCCACATTACACCCAAAACCCTGGTTAGGAAGTCCCACTTTTTTGCGAGTGATGATCCTCCAATGGCATAAGTTGGTATATAAACCCCCACGAACCATAGTCTTGATTAAACCAACTAATCCAATCCCCATAAATGAGTTGTAATTGTAGGCGTAACCCAATGGTTATGATTTGTAAGAGATTGGCTATGGTTCAAACGCCAGTTGTAATTGCCATAAACCATAGTTTTACTGGTTGTAAACCAACTTAGCTATCGTTCCGGGGCCTGTGAGAGCAGGTACTCGCGATCCAGCTCTTCAAACATCACCTGGAGCAGGGCCATGCGTGGAGTTGTGAATAGTTCTATAGCAAGATGGCAATGAAGTCAGTGGTGTATATTGATATTCTATATACACATACAATATACAACGTGCAAACAATGTGTATCACTGAGCCACTGTGTATATATATATATATGGATCTAATATACACATACACACTGGATACCATTAAAAAAAACACATATAATCATATAACCCATGTTCGTTACTTACATAATGTACCAAACAGGGTTGCTAGCCACAGGTGGCACAAGAATCAGTTGCTTCATCACATGAGCTGGGGCTCCCTGATCAGGAATGCTTTTGCTCTGGAAATGCTGGAGGGAAACCCAAAGACATGCCTCCATATGGACATTGTCATGCAAAGTAGCCATCATGAACTCAGCTGGCGAGGCATTCTTCAGTTAGCATATCCAGCATAAGATAGGACATGCTTGCCAGTGTCCAAGTTCTGCTTGAAGTTGCGCCGTGCCACTTCAAGTCAAGCAGCGACCAATATGGCAAAGGAACATGAACGCTTGACAGACAACGGCTGAGGTACATCATTACACCCATCCCGCCAACTGTGAACTACAACATGATGCTTTTGGGATGTTTTGGGGGTTGTTTAACAGTTTAACATTAAGGGGAAGGGATTACGGATTACACTGATCACACCCTACACCAGACCACACCACACCACAGGCGCAATGCCCCTTTGATCAATAGTAGTCTTTGCTGCATGCTTTCCAGCTCCCCTGCGAAAAATTATGCATAGATTGCCAATATCGACCAGCAAGCCAAAGGTCTAAGGGAATAAATGGCAGGTAAATGCAATGTCAATTGGAATATCATTGATGAACATTGGTGAAGTACCCGTTTGACATAAGCGGACTGCCCATTTTGTTTGTCAATCTGTGGGTCTTCAAAATTCTTAATGTATGCTGAACCGCCGTTCAGAGTTCAGAGCTTCGCTTTCGTCCTTTCCGAATCAGCAATAGGTGCTTCTCCCAAAAACTTCCAAAGACACCATACAGGCTTCGATGTTTGTCTTCATTATTTGAAATGTTTTGACGTTGTTGTCATTGTTTGAACCTTTTATCTTCTGCATCAACGTTTTTAAGCCTTGAATTCTGGTGTCATTCTTTTTGACCTTGACCTTTTGTGTCATTTCTTTAGGCATTGAACTCTCTTGTGTCAACTTCTTTTGGAGCAGCTTGTATGAAACATGGAACTTGTGTATCACTGTTTGTTTGAGCCTTGAACTTTTGTATCAACTTCTTTCGAACCTTGAGCTCTTGCAACAACTTGTGCTTGAACCTTGAACTCTTGTGTCAGCATTGAACATTGAACTTTCGCGGCAACTCTTGCGTCGACTTGTTTCTTGCGTCGACTTGTTTTTTGGGCTTGAGCTTTCCTTGAATCTTATATGTGGGAATAGGGGCTTTCACTGGCAGGGGTCTTCATTGACACATTTTGAGGGGTTGAGCCATCATTCTAAAACATGCCAAACCATGCTTACTTAAAAATAAAAAAGATAGAAACACATGGAAAACACAAATAGAAAAAAACAAAGAAACAAACAAAAACTAATTTTCTGGAGTTTTTGACAGCCTGGACGGCTGTCCCAATAAGGGTCCCTCTGATGAGGATCCCAGGGGTGATAAATGATTGAACTCTTGTGTCAATTGGTTTTATTTTCATTGAACTTTCATGCGAACTTTCGTGGGTAGCATTTAGGTCTTGTGCCTTAGCCATTTTTCTTTTAATTTAGGGGAACAAGTAGTTATTTAAGTGTCCGAAAGTGCGTCTCATGGTTCGAGCCCCTTGTAGCTAGCAAAGAGTCCCAATTGACTGGCTGGTCTCGCCTGAGCATGGAGTAATTCTATGGATTGAATATTATTTGCCCCATTTATTTTTTCCAGTCTGGAATATATTCATTTTTTGAGAACCCCCCATTGTACAGTAGGCAATTTCCAGGATCACCCCGCCCCAGCGCAGACGGATGCGCCTCAGAAGCAGACAAGCCTGAGAGCCAGCTGGTGGGACGCATATAAACTTCCAGCATTACAGTGCTGAGAATCCAGGATGTCAATGATGAATACTCAAAGAATCTCAAAGACAAATGAATTTTTAATTCAAGGATCACTGGAAACCCCTATATTTGATGGGAAAATCCATGGTTTCCTGTAAATTTTCCCATTAACCAATCCATTGATTAATCCAAGCTGGGGACTAGATGGTGCCACATGGATCCATGAGGATCCAAAGCAAAAACGGGTGACCTCTGCAGAAAAGTTCAACAAATCCAATGGTTCTTCAGCCACAGCGACATGGCCATGGCCAAAGGGGTCTCATCCATTTTCGGACAAACCCACATCCATTGAATCCATTGAAAACCATCATATTGAATCATATTGAATCCCTATATATGTCTTGGTTAAATCATGATAAATCCACATTGGTTCCACGGTTTTTGCTCCTGATGTTCACCATTTTTTGGACCCATATCGCTGCAAACATCCACTCAGGGAGCTGCCTTGCACTTCCTCCACGGCTGCTGGCTGGGCCTTAGTGTCTAAAAGCAAGGGAAGATTTGATGGGAAAACCGTGTTTGGAGGATCATCATCCCACATACACACTGGCAATCAGGCATGGCTTAGATGGGAAATCCCCAAATCAAATGGGCATTAAAATCGGATAAGCATCTTTCAGTGGCGGATTTCCAACAAGCCATGTTTCATTGCCAGCTGATAGTATACAACAACTGATTACTCACATATTGATGGAACCCGAGGTACAAGGCAAGCCCACTTGAGGGGCTTGCTAGAACTCCAGGACCCCACCAAATCTGGGCAGTTAGAAGCCAAGCTTCAGGGCCGTGTGAAAAAATCAATGGGGATTTGGATTCATGTGATAAATTAGATGAATATGTATATAATTATATATGAATATTATTCTCAGACTCCACTTGAGTATAAACTACCTGTGTAAAACAGCTTGTAAGTTGCAAAGAACGGGGGACAAACGTGAAGTAATCCAGTGAATACGTTTTCTCCGTCTCAGTAGGAATATATGATGATAACATATCATCACATATATGGATGTTACGATCCACTTACCAGGGTCAATGCTACAATACTATATATATATAGAGATATATGATATATATATGTTTCACTCATTTGCTAGATCATTCAAATGACGTTGAAAAAGGTTGTGGACATGATGCTTTCAGAGGAAGCTACGATGAAAATATCGGATACACCAATGGGGAACCTGCCACAGATAAAATCAATAGAATATACAAGTTAATAAGTGATAATTCATGTACAAATATGTACATTAGTACATATAATTATATATAAATATATAATTATATATAAATATATAATTATATAGTTATATATATATATACATTATCATATATGCATTACATGTGGAATTGCATGTAAAACAAAAACATGTAGGCTGTAGGATGTTACAATATACGTACGGCGATCTCCAAAGAAGCGCGATCTCCAGGTGTGCACGATTTCTGGCACGCAACTTGCCGAGAATCTCATCTCCTTCTTAAAGGAGACGAAAAGGGCGCCACGCTTGGAATTTGGGATGTGCTTCCTTCAACAGGTGATATTCGAAACCTGAGAAGACCCCCAAAGTTTGAACCTAAAAACTGGCGCCTTGAAGATGTCTTTTAAAAACCTCCATTTATGGCGTCCACGATGTATATTTATTTTTGGGCTTGTGGGGTGGGGAATTGTCGGACATTGCATAATTTGGATTTACCCCTTTGGCCGCACATCCCAAAAGGAAAGCAAACATCTTAGATGACTTTAAAAGCGCCGAAGCCAAGTTGATTTTATCAACTGACTTCCCACCTGCCAATAAAAAGCTCAAAAAATGGAGATGTCTCAAGACTCCTACCACTCTCAAGATCCGTTCTTCAAAACGAATCGCAGTGAATCCAGAAACACATCTTGGACAAATCCCCTAGATTTATGGGGGCTTGGGCACCGACGTGGATTGAACCAGAAGCACGAAAAACAACAACAAAATGTAAGTCACCAAGACCTATACGTACAACGCGTGAAACTGCAAGCCACAATATATATATATATATACATACATATTTATATACACCTATATATATATATACACCTATAGTGTCATGATTTGAGTGTTTTCATACCAAAAAAAAGAACAACATGACTGGTGTGTAAATCATTCTTCGGTTTGCCGCAGTATACATTCCAGAATATTCCGAGAGTTTTGGTCCTTTGCCAATTATAAGTCGTCATAAGCCCATTTATGGAATGTATAACCCCGTAGAAATCACCATTTATGATTGGTAAACGGGATTTAACGGCAGAATAATTCAAGCTACCAGAGTTGTTTCTCTCGAGACGTCCGTCCGAACGTCCGAACCATGCCGCTTTCGCTGCAAGTGGACCATGCACATCCAGTGATATGGTTTCTATGATTGAAAGGCCCGTTTACCGTCAAAATGCAAAACATGAATGGACATGAATGAATATACATAAAAGTACATATATATATATATATGTGTATTATATACATACATTGCTAATATAATATAATATAATCTTTATATATATATAATCAAATGATATAAGAACGTATAATTTAATATGAATATAATATAATATAATGAAATATAATATAGTATATAATATTATATAATATACTGGAATATAATATATCATATATAAGCATATTGTACATATCATACAATAATATACAATATATATATATAGGATTACATATGAAAATAGAGTAGATCGTGTACATAAAGACATTAAAAAATACAGAAACACACACACACACTCAAATTAGGCATTGAAAATTGTACTTTAGCATACTTTAGCCTAAATTTTGGGTATACTTTAAGCATCTTTGGTATGTTTTCCCCCTTCGTGCGAGTAATTTGAGCGTCAAGGTACACATGGTGGTATGTTGCGTACGCAAATGTGGGGCTTTCGGCCCATAGCAAAGATGTTTGTTTGAATTCTAACCTTCCAAGACTGCCTCAAATTAGGGACTTCCCAGGCGATTTAGCTCCTCTAGGGATATGGACCGTCCCTGATGACTATGAGCACTCATACCTCTCCTGTCGGGGATGAGGGAGAACGACATTTCGATATATGTGCCTGTCTGAAGCTTGAAAACCCCTCTGTTCCACAGGATTATCAGCTGTGTTCCATATGTGTCCTGTAAAAATATGTAAACATACACATAGAAAATGAGATACCGTACAGCCCATCTTTGGATAAACCCATACTGGGATTTCAAATGTTGGGAAAGAAACACTCCTTCAAGCTATGACGTAGCCAACATTGAGGGAGCATGTGGGATGCAAGCATGTCACAAGCAAATCTCATTGAGCCACCACCCCTGAATTTTGAAGGGACGTATGAGCCGTTGGTGTCCAATCTTCCTAGGTATGGGAAATTATGTTTACACACATTTCAAACCTCGGATATAAGTTACTTATTAACTTACTACTAAGCAGCAACATTGAATCTTATATGTCGTAATGGATCCTGTAGTGCGAAGTGCAAATGTGCTTCACGCATGCCTGGTAGACCCTTAAAACTCTTCACCATCCACACTGTCAACGAGCCACTCGGATGCCAAACCGATACAGGGTAGCTATGGGCCATGCCATACCTATACCATGCTTGTGATAAGATTGGTATACTTGCATGATTCTCACTATTGCACAATATCAGATCATAGTACATCCGTGTAAATAAACGTGTATGCCAGGAAAAAAAAAAAGCTGAGAAAACCATGAGACTACCAGGATATCCAAGATACATATTCAATTCTACCTATTCTGTATGGATCCAAGGTGGTCTAAGTACCTCCTGAGGCATTTCGATCCACAAGGCCACAAGGATTCTATGGTATTTATCATCAATTCACATCCATTTTGTCGTGAGCTTGCGACATCGATCGTCTGCAGCACAGCCCTACTAACGCACCTGTTGGCATCGGCATTCGGCTGCCGCATCAAAAAGCAAAACTCGTAGCTTCAAAATTCTGGATACAAAATGATACAAAAAAGCCAAAGAGGAGAACATCGACAAGGCCCACCATCGCATCTGCCTAAAATGAAAATTGAATGCCAAGCATCTCAATGCGAAAGCCAAGTTTTCTACACATGACATGAGGTCATGTTCGATCATGTCCAATCATTTCAATCCCCATCTTTGTTTTCTGGGGATGAAAACCCTAGGGTAAACTAACAATTCAATGTGGAAAAAACACCATTGCGGATCATTTTCCCATGGGCTTCCCATTGGTTTTCCACATATGCCATTGCATATACCGTGGCCCAATAAAAAGACCAAAAAGGCGATGCTCCACGTGTGGCCCGGTCACTGCCGTTGGTCAACGAGAGCGAACAGAACTCCAACAATCTGCGGGCCCAGCCTGCCATACGCGGCACTGGGATGGCGCTGGGGATCATCGACGCATAATCATGGAGAAAGATCTATGAATCTATCTGTCTTTTTTACCAAAATTATAAGTATGCATATATATATATATATCCTGATGATAATGATAAGAATCCAGTTATATCCCAATAGTAATTGTTATTTCATAACAATTATTATTTATAATACTGATAATAATCGCAACCCAATGCATCCCAATGCAACAAACCATGACCAAAATCACTGTTCTTTATTGGTGGCACTTTAACCATCCCCAAACGCTAGGTTGTTGGCAGTGAGTTTCTCACATCACAGATCTGAGCAGCTGTGAAATGCTGTGAACAGCTAGCACGGTCGGACGATTATCCTCTGGTAATTAAACTTAGCTATTGAAAATGGCCATGGAAATAGTGGATTTTCCCATTGAAAATGGTGATTTCCCATAGTTATGTTAGTTTACCAGAGGGTAGAATGATCCATACCCACTTTATGATTCCTTTGGATTATCTTAACGCACACCTGATTTTTCTCTTCCAACATCACGCAAGGCATCTGGAAGGAGAGCGATTGAAAATCATCAAGTTTCGAATAATTTTGGTGTCCCCAAATATCCCTATCATTACTTGTTAATTCAATGTTAATAATTGCCATCATCATTTGGATTTTTGGGAGTTAACCAATTCTTGCTACTTAATAATACTCCCAATATCTCCCAATGTTGCTATGTATATAATGTGCCTTTGTTATCCTTTGTTCATGCTTTGTTGTTTTGGTTGCGATAACGAGACTTGTTGCTGGTTAACATACCAAAATTTTCAACACCAAAGTGCAGCACAAGATATGGCTGGCCTCCTTAGTGTGAAAAGTCTGCAAATGTAAACTTATACCATCTTTTTTACAGAAAAACAATTCCATTCCTTATTAATCACCCCCTTTGTAGACAGTCGTATGTGTTTCTATGCCCTACAACCACCATGGTTTCAGTGGTCTGTTTTTTGTCTGAACGGCAGTTCAATGATTCTGAACCATATTTATGTGAACATATGGAGGTGTCCAAAAATCAAGGTACCCCCAAAAAACATCCATTTATAGATGGATTTTCGCAAAACACACATTTTTTTTTGGGGGTACCCCCCGTGGTTGGGAATTTTTGGGTCTATGTTTTATGGACACCCCCATAAGTTAACCAATATGAACGTGTTGTAAAAAAAAAAAACACGATGCCATCTTCGCAACGTGATGGCCACGAGCTGCACCTTCGCAGGACCTTCTGCACAAAGACCTGAAAATAGCGAAGGGTCAAACCTGCGCCGGTTACGCCGGGATTTCATCACGTGGAAATGTCCTGAGTCGTCAAATCATGACATGTTTAAAGGGAAAAACTGTCAACATATGTCAAGAATATATCTAAAGTAATACATATATATATATATATATGTATGTATATTGCGTATATATATATATATAGATGTGTGTATATATATATATAGATGTATATAGTTGTATATAGTTGTATATAGTTGTACTGTATATCATATATACCTAGGTTGTACTTAGTTTCACATCATGCGAGTGACTATCCAAGCCAAACAGAACAAACTGTATTCAGGTGAAAGCAGGAAACGCATGTCGTTCTCTCATCAAGGTTGACTGATCATATCAATCTTAAACTTTGAACATATCGTCTCCCAATACCCTCAACAACCCTGAACAATGCCGCTGCACACCACACATACATAGGATGTGTGTGTAGTCAGCAACTCCCGGTACGTGTTCATAAATCATTGATGTGCAATTGAACTCATAATACATATTTACACAGCTCCTTGAAAGGCTTAAACCAGATCTGCATGCATACAACTATTGCCAACTGTTCCTCTGTCGATTTAATCTCTGTGTATCCAACTGTCATGCCAGCAGTGCCCAAAACCGCCTGGATTCCCCAAATCTACTGGTTTGGTTGAGGGACAAGATCTAAGATGGAAAAGTAGCCTCCTACTACATAAAATGGTAAGTTACTTCTCTTTCGCTGGGGGGGCGTTGTAATCTGTTATCATGCACTATTTGAATTTATGTAATATGCAATGTCGGTAAAACAATAATAAACCATCTCCAATTTCACCAGAAATAGGTGGTATTATAAACCATTCCCAAATGGGTGGTTGATTATTGTGTTGTGAACATTATATAAAGTAATATAAAATAAAAAACAAAAAATTGACAAGCCCCAAGAAACCAATGAGCACAACCGCACCAGCGAGATAAATTTATTGACACGCCATTGACGGATGGCTATATGAAGTCCCGGCTTCCTAAAAACGATTCTTCGGTGATGTACTCAGTATATAGATACACAAACAACAATTAGCTTAAAGAACCTTGAAGAACTACAAGAAGATCCCTCCGGCAATGAAACATGGCAATAAAAAATCTTCCATTTACACATGATTTCCTGTTTAAACCATATGAACACGTTCGTTTCTGAGGATTTCCAATTCCAAACCAACTTGACTAGAGAATTTATTTCCACTCCGCAGCGTCAAATTTTCCTTGGCAAAATCCCATTGAAAATTCCCAGCCGCGCGCGCGCGCCTTTGGCACCGTGATCACCCATATCACTTTGCAGCTGCTGCGTGTCGTCGTAGTAGAACTCCAAAAGTCCTGGCCGGCGGCCGGCGGCCGGGTTTGATGTTGGGCCATATCCCAATTGGACAATTCAGGGCCTAATGGGTTATTCCATTGGCTAACAAATATTGGATTCAATAGTGGATTATTAGCCAATCATTAGTCACTATTGGGGAATATTGGGTTAAATCTGGATTAGATATGGCGAATATGTCCTATAATCATGGTTGATCTATAGGGCTTTGGTACCCCTATATGTGAAAATGATCGGCGTCCCGGTGTGAATAGGTCCAGCTGAGTCCCATGATGACCGCGGTGTCTGAGCGATGCATTGCTGTGGTAGTTGCATAACTCCAATGTCACGAATGCGTTTAAGATACATATATATGTATATATGATTGTATATGGAAGATTATGTAACTAGTTAATGGGGTTATAAACCAACGTATCAAATATTGCAATATGTGTGAACACGAAATGAGAAACCGCGTCCTATGACTATCAAACAACTAAGTGGGGAGACTCAATGCTGTACCATTCAAATGGGTCAAGTACAACTGTCTACAAGACTAAGGAAAAACACATACTTCCATAATCAAGCCACATGGCAATAGAACCGATCAGACTGTAGCTCGTTTTCTGGTTGCCACGTTGAGCAAAAATGAAAGTCCTAAATATCGTGTTGCTACAACAACAGCAAACATCAGGCCTCCGACCAGTCATCAGGTTTTCAAACCTATTTATTTGTCCTTGTCTTGGTGGCCTTAAGTGTATTATATATGTATATGAAACTTTTGGATCTGAAGGAAACATGTTTTCATGTTCCTTTGTTTGTACCCGGTATTTCCATGTATTTCAAGGGTCAGCTGTGTATTTCTACTGGTTCCTCAGAGACACTGCCAGTAAAACGGTTACCTCCGCTTTCAACGCATTCTGCTGCATGGATTTGTTTTCCCTCGGGCTCCCAAACAGTCCAAGGATGACAAATCTTGGAAAAAATATATCATATTTCCCTGCTTGTTGCAAACGGTATAGAACAAACAACATGGAAGAAACGATCCCACCACGATTCACCCAAACTATGCCAAACGTCAAAAAAAAATAATAGAACTTTATAATTGATCCCAGTCCTTTTTGTAAACCGGGTGATCTTTACAAAGTCTAGTCATCCGAAGCCCAGCGCCCCAGCCGCATCTCCTGTGAAATGATGAAAGGTCTTGTGAACGTCAGGCATCAATTCTTTCATGTCCTCCGTTGGTGAAAATGCAAAACACTCAAGCTGGTAGTTCTAACATACTTGAACCCCACGTTTGACCAGATGAAACGGGCCATGGATGTGCTGAACAGGTTCAACTGGCAAGGAAAAAACCCTCTTGGAAGCTTGATGCAGCCCTCTATTTGTCATTGTGGATCATCATCCCAAAGGTGGTTTCTCAAAAGAAACAACACATGGAAACCACGGAGCAGCAAACGTCAACGTACCCCAAATCGTGCAACAAGAGATGTGACCACTGGAGGTGCAAGCGAAAAAAAGTGAGGGATTCCATGAGATCATCATATTTTCCCATAACAATCCATGGGTAAATTAAAATAGTTCACTAACCTGTAGATTAAGGCCATTTGGGGATGATTCCCTATACTAACCATATATTCCAGTGAGGTCGCAGTGAGGTCGTTATAATTTACCTAATCTCACCTACTAATACTTTGACTTGTGAGCTGCATTCCCTCAATTCAGCAGTGACTTGTTGAAGTATGCTTGAGTGGTATGTAGGATTGGATGCTTTCTGCATAATTCACCAACCTAAAATTTCGGCCGTTCGGGATGGTTCTCATGAACACCATATCCAGTGATGTCGTGGTGACGGTATGATAACTACCGATTTTTAATTCTTTGTATATATTGATTCATTTTTTTTGGTCAATATATTTCATGATCTGAAGAAATATGACCAGCCAAAATTTTTGAAATGAGAGCAGTCGAAACGAAAGCTGAACCTACTTTTGGAGAACACTGGCCCTTTCACTGCTCCAACAGCCTTGGTACGAGCTGGGATTGCCCAGGGGGCTAACCATGAAACCTCCGTAACCCAAAACCCCAAACCATATCCCAGACTGAACACTGCCATTTTCATCGGGCAAAACCATAGCTGCCTCAAAAAGGGTCCAAGTGATCTCTGATTTACTACATGCAACCAGGCATGTGTGCATAGATATTATACATGTATCATTAGACATGTAGAAATATAAGCACTTACATCTCATGAATTACATATTAGTTCTCCATCTATCTGTTGATGCCATGAGATTCCCCGAACTCACCGGCCCTTCACACGTCCGGACCTCGCCCCCCCCGGCCTCTGCAAACTCCTTTAGATCCGAAAAGCGCAGGAAGGTCCGCTGGCCGCGGTAGTTTCCCGAGGCATATGCCTGCTACATGGGGCAACATGGAACAAGGGGATCAGTGTGATTATTTACTATTTTTACATGAGGGTTATCAAACAATTGTTAATCAAGATTAGTAATGAATAATAATGATTAATCGGCCGAGAATGAATAGAGCTTTACCTATCCCTATATGCATCCAGCCACACCTTCTGAGGAAGTATGAGTGGAAAGTGATGACTTGGGGGTTAAGCCCCTTTCAAGAAGAATCTGGATCCAGAAGGTATATTCGTATCTATCTATCATATATGGCCCTCTATGTGTAATGCACTGTCAACTATGAAATGATATCTATGAAATGCAGCCTTGAATCAATGGATCCAGGAAAACAAACCAAAAATGGTCGTCATTGGTAAGGTACAAGGCGGGTGATTGCAATCTCACCCATGTCCAACATATCAACATGCAAGGAACGCTGATCTTTCCAACAAATAATGTGCATGTCCAGGGACAGACCTGTTCGATGTGTTTCATGTTTTTTTTAGTTGGTAGTGGTCGTTTTTTTTAAGCAAATCATGCAGTTCACCTGGCAAATGCAGCTTCAATGCGTGCCAGTTTGTGCCTGCTGCCAAGACCCTGTTGGCTTCACTGAAGCAATGTTTCCAGGGGGGTTCATGGACATGCAACGCGCAATCCTATCATCAGAATGAAAACCTGGTTTGCCTGGTTCCAGCATCCATTCATGAAGGCAAGAATCTCAGGGTGGTATAGGATGGCAAACCCATCGGGTATCTACAAATACACTGTCATACTCGCTATCGGCCTCTCTGGGATAATACTATACAGGATACGGTAGATGTCAACCTCAATCATAGATAAATGTTAATTCAATATTAGATTGTGCAAGATTAGATTGTATTATATAATATATGTTTCTTTTTGTACTGCAGAGTCATTTCGGGCTAGAAAATGCTTAAGGATTAAGTCAGTGGGCCATGGGCCAAACCTTAATGATCCTTACACCTTGGTTAAAAAAACGGCAACGTTTCGCATTTTTGGATGATCTATGGATAGAGTTTGATTCCAGACCTGCTTAGTTGGCCTGTAGAATTGGATCAATTGATACTTGATACTATTTGATCAATTAAACATGGTCAGAGCAAACTTCCCCATCTTTGGTCGTTTGAATTCATCCAAATAACCCATAAACCCTTGCGATTTCACTGCTGGGGCGAGAACCAAGAAATCGCTGCAAATCTAGAGGCTACATCTTTGAAACCTTGCATGGAACCTGTAGTACTGACAGTTCTTTCCAAGTTCGCAACATGTTCAAAGCCATTTTCTTTGGGTTTCACTGCTCGTCAGCCGGTAATCAAACTTGGCTTGCTTGGAAATTCCAACAAAACGTGCGATGGTTTTTCAAGCAACACATGTAATTTGGGGCTTTCCCGCCATGCTTGATGACACGGGGGGGTATAGGTGATCAAGTTATCAACCCAATATCATCATATAATAAACCATATTCTGCCGTGTTATGCCCCACTTATGTATGGAATAAACCATATTCTTATTATGGTCCCATCAAGCATCCCAGTGTACCAATTGTTTCACCCACAGCACTCGATGACCGTCCCGCCTCGAAAATCATGTTGATCAAGGAGGCCTCCAGATGTCGAAACGGAAAAAGATGACAGGCTCTAAGTCTAGGAATCGCTGCACTGTTGAGAACATCTGTATATATATATATACATCTATATATATATATATCTACATATGTATATATATATATATACACAGCAACTCCAAGAAAAGGTAGAAAAGTCAGTACGATCACATTGGAACTGTGATTACTTACTTTGTGAGTCCACCTTTTTATGGGTTACTACATGTTACTACATGACTCGGGGGTCTGATGACTCGGAAGCCAAGCCCCTTCGAGAAGGATCTGGCAACAAAGGGGGTACTATTGAAAAACCGAACATATTCCACCTACTCCAGGATTAGTCATATGTATACATGGTGGTGTCAACCTGACTCTGACAAAATGCTGGATCATCATCAGAGTGGTGAAGTTGACAATAAGAGAACTGAAGCCACCAATTCATAGATATTGAATTATATTTATACAATTATAGATACACAGTGAATGTATATACATACACATACATACACACATACACATACTTATATGTGCTAGTGATAAAACAAAATGAATCAACATGATTCATGACCAAGTGAGGAATGCATGGAATGCATCGAAACTGTTCTTGGCGAAATCAATAAATAGTCAAATGATGTCAAATGGAATACTCAAACAGAGCCAAATACAGCCCATCCATACCTCACCATTGACTCTGCAAATTCTTGAATAAACAACAGAAGCAAAACACTACGAAGATCACTGTAGATGACACACCCAACATGAAGGCTGACATATGCTGGAGTTCTCCTCATGTCAAGTGATGTCATGTCATGACCACCAGCCCTAATGGACTTGAGAAGTTTCCCCCCACGGAACCTGCGAGGTCTCACGCGTCAAGATGACACCATCTGCATCTCCCAAGTCTTCATCTTTTTCTTTCACGATCTGTGCCGTGGGTTTGCACAGGTGAGAGAATGATCGTTGGATTGGTTAGAGGAAAAATCTACCCTCTGGTAAACTAACATAACTATGGAATGTTCATTAATGTTCATTATCTTTAATGGGAAAATTCACTATTTCTATGGCCATTTTCAATAGCAAACTGTTAGTTTACCAGGAAAAATCTACAGGAATCTGTGATGATTACATGTTTTTAAACAGTATTCCCTGAAACCCATCCATTCACGGAATGGTCATCCCCATCGTTCCGATGTTTGGATAGATATTGACCCTTCCCCAAGTGAATTCGATCAAGATTTCGGAGAATTCTCATGGAGGGTAGACGCTTATCCTTGTTATCTTTCCAGTCTTAGGGTTTGGGTAAAAAATTGAAGACATCAGGACAATTTCTGGCTACTCAATGACTTGTCCCATACACATGTTACAGTAGTTGACTATGAATAGAAGTGTACATCGATATAAACATAAAACATATGTATGCACTATGCATCTTTATATAGGTATACAGCAAGATAGTTGGCTAGTTAGTATATATATATATATCCTCATGTGTTCTTCTAGGAATCCCCTGAGCTGATACCGGAAAAAGGTGGGTGTCAGAAAGCTCGGCCTGGGGTGCTTCATTCAAGACTGAACCGCAATTCTTGGGCCCATGGATCATCGAAACAATATGATGTTTACCCTCCTGTAAACATACCAAAAAAAAAGTGGAACATCCACTCTTTGTAGATCATTTTCCTAGGCAAACCATGGGTTTTACCACCGTTTTTTTCTATGTCTACCCCAGGGCAACATGACGCATGCAGCATGGGAATTCCCACCCCGGCGACATCACCCAGCTCCGGCCACACCTTCTCCTTTGAACGAGACTGCGAATCCTGAAATCACCGATGGATTGGTTTCGGGGAAATCTCCAGGAAAACATGGTTGTTACTCCTCCCTAAAGCAGTCAAAGCAGTCACATACCCGAATTACCCTTGTTTCTAGTTCCATCATTTCCTGTTTGGTTCCCTCTTGTTGTTGTTAAATATCCCCATCCATGATGGTTCAATCACCATGAATAAGATGTTTAGGTCTAATCACCAAGGTTGAACCACCATGTCTTCGTGTCAACCACCAATTCATAAACCCCGGTTGATTCATTGGGGGGTATCTCCCCAGTGGTTAATTCATGGATGACACCTAAACATCAGCGGCAATGGTTGTCAAACAGTTCAATCACCATTGATTGATGTTGAAAAATCCTAGATTGTTGGGTACCCTCTGGTAAACTAACAGTTTGCTATTGAAAATTGCCATAGAAATAGTGGATTTTCCTATTAAAAATGGTGACTTTCCACAGCAAACTGTTAGTTTACCAGAGGGTATGGGATAGTCCCAGAATCTTCACTACACATCCACCAACCATCAGGGGTATGAACATGAAATTCCCACGATGGCGCCATCGCTCCTCCGAAGTCACGGAAGGCCTGCGCTGCAAGAAATCACGGTCAAACATGGTGAGCAAATTATGATTTGACCATCAAATATATACAAGGTGGGGCCTCATAGTTAGCTAAGTTAGTTTAGAATTCCTAATAACTAGGGTTTATGACGTATGTATATATATAGTTAAGGGGGGTTATAAACCAACTTCAAAGTGGGGGGCACCACCTTGTATGGTGAAACATGGCGATTCAACCAGCAAATATGGTAAACAGCGTCGATTGATCAATGAAACATAGGGATGCAACCAACCATTCAATGGATTCACTGGATATGGGTTACCCTCTGGTAATTGAACAGTTCGTGATTGAAAATTGCCCATTTATAGATGATTTACCTTAAAAAAAATGTGATTTTCCATAGTTATGTTAGTTTACTAGAGGGTAGTCTGAAACTAGTTCTTGCCCTGCAAGTTGCATTCAGGATTAATATTGATAGGATTAGGGGCTGGGGACAAACATACTGGATAATTGTGAATCAGATTTTGAATAGGATTACCGATAAGGGGGGTGAACATATGTGTATATGAATATTAAGTTCAGATCTATTTCATTATATTTCATCATATTCTGAAGTCCCTCAATCACCATCTCTAAAACATGGTTCATGAATATTGTGAATCCCTTCATATCCCTGTAATTAGGATAGCTGATGCACATTTAGAATATTGACAGGGGGGTAGATCAGACTCTCAGCATCCTGCCATGGCCACGGTAATTTCTCTTCATCTTGGGGATGGAGACATGGCCGTAGGCGGTCTCCAAAACTTGCCAGCAAACCCGCCCCAAAACTCTCTGGTTCACATATTTTCATAGCTATGTTTGAAACTTCTGTAAACCAGCATTTTGAGATGGTAAACACCGAATCTTCCAATTCTTCTGACCTCAGCGACTCGAGCCAAATGATGCCAAATGTATGGTTCCATATTGCCAGGGTGGAAGATACATACTGTGGATGGTTACGAAATCCTGCACCACTTGGTAACTCTTAGGTAACTATGAAACACTGCAAACAATGGGCTTACAACAGGACAAAACATCTACCAACTGGTGCAGGACTTATTCCATCCACGTCCACGGTGTGTATAGCCTATATACAGTATACATATTAAGTTCAAGTTTGTTTATGCAATCCACATATCTTAAATGTATATGATGTACATGTTCAATTTCCCCTAATCCTATCCAAAATGATACCATCCAAGCCAGCCTCACCTTAGCCTCCCAGGTGCCTTCGTTCCTCCATACCTGGGACTTCCGATATGGACACCAGCACGCTGCCTCCGGGTCTCCTGAAGCGTTCAGCCATGGGAACGTCACTGAGAAGATACAAATCCCCCAGTTATCATATCCTAGTCATACTTCCTCAGAAGGTGTTGGGTCCAATGGGGTAAGTATATATCTATATATAAACATCTGAATTATTATTGCATACATGTATATTGTTTTTGCTGTAGAAAAACAAAACGCAACGTCACTTTGACGAAGCATTGCAGCAAGGAAATTAAAAACATGTATCCCTCCATATGTATCCCAAGTGCACAAATATATTCTGGAGACCTACATAGTTTGAACCAAACCAACCTTGCAATATCCAATTAGAACAACAATCTTCCGAAATCCGAATCTGTTTCAAAATCGAACTGCAATCGTTATGTTTCAGCTACAATACAATGTCTCAACACCATGAGATGTTTGGAAATTTCTGTGTAAGCTGTCATTCACCCAGAGTTCTGACTCCCCAAAACGTACAATTAACCCAAAGAACGCGGCTCCCCAAAATTTGCTCAAATCCAATTTTGAGAAGGTAAACCCATAGAATCAAACTAACAGAAATCACACTCTTTGTCAACAGCAACTCCATGCAAATCCCTCTGTCTCCCATCATTGCTAGTCAAAATGATGATGTCAATAGCTATATCCCTGACACTCATCAGGTGCACTGATTTGCAGTCATTTGTTGATGTGTGATGTAGGCTTTTTGGGGCACGACTATAAATATTGCAGTCCTATGTACATATATATATATATACCAGGGTGTAAATCACCAGTGGCTTTGAAGGCTTGAAGCATCAAACATGGGGTTCATAGATGTGTGACAGGGTCCAAAAATGGATCATCCATTCCATGATGGGGTTCCGAAGAATGGATCAATAAATCCCTACTATGGATTGATGACAATGCCCTTTTGGAGGTTAATTCTTAGAGGGCCCCATCAGAAGGTCCCAGTCATCCCAAGTCCCTTGATTTGGAGCAAGCTGGGCTATTTTTAGTCTCTATTTATTGGGTTTGGATTATGCATGTAAATTCTAATAGTTAAAATTCTAATAGTTAAAATTCTAAAATTCTAAAGTTTTCTCATTCACCTGTTTCTGGGATCCATGATATCAGTCCCAATCGCCATTGTAAGCGGATATGCCATTCCACAAAGGTTTTGGCCACCATCACGGCCAGCTTCTTGAGCAGGCCAATATTATCTTCATCCTTAAAGCAATGCTGGTATTTGCAAATGCAATTATTTATATGCTAATGCATCCTCAGCCAAGTGAGCAAAGCAATGTAGCTTGGGAAGAAGCTTCCACCGAGTAGTTCCATCTGAAGGCTCAGAAGAACCAATTCTTGGGAACCGCATACGGTAGCCGTGAATGCATCATGCACATCCCGGGCGTCCAAAACCGTCAAGTAGCGACCATATCGCTCCATGTAATGAAAGCAAACACATACACATAGCTCTGCTTGTGCTGAGTGCAAGGGTATCTTCTTGGTCACCAGCAACTTGACTTAACAATGTCTCAATGCACACTGCTCAGAATACCAAGAAGACCCGGCCAGTGTAAGCCTTGAAAGACAGAGAAGGATAGCCGTTGTCATGGGTCACCAATTCGGTTGTAAAGAAGTCTTACGAATGCCTAGGTTGCAACAGGGGGGGCAAGAAGTAAAACTAGGTCAAGGGTACTTTAGAGCTTTTGCCTTGCCATGACACACACCCTTTGCATCAAGGCTCTACAGCCTGGGGAATAGCAAGTATATTGTTCCTTCCTATGTATTCCTTGAATTTCCTACGATATATAATATTTCCATATACACTACATATCCATATTCTCATGTATCCAATTATATCTCCACTACATTCCTACTATATCCTCATCGCATCCCTATTCTACCTGCATTATATCCTCGTGATATTCCCACTATACCTTAATAAATTAATGATATCTTAAAGTCCTACTAGCCTAACTATACATACCCAATAGATCTATATACTCTTGTGACCGAAGTATATACTATATTATATATATTTATGTTTATATCAATATATTCCCGTATATCCAGTTATATTTCCAGTATCTATGTATATATCATTATATCCTCATCATATTCGCACTATATCCTATCCCCATTATAATTTTCGCATATTCCATACGTTTCCTATATATGTCCGGTATGTTTATCCATGTAACCCATACCGTCTAAACTAAATCTATATATGTCCAAAGTGAATTTTCCTATATCTGCATATATTTAGTTATTTAGAACTTAGTTCCCAATAAAGAATATGTCGCATGACTACATGATATGCGTATACCCTGTGGTTCTTTAACATAGCCATGGAAAATCCCCATAAATGGAGGTTTTAATGGGAACATCATCCAAAATTAGCCATTTTCCATGGCTATGTTAAATAACCACAGGGTATATCCCAATGATTTCAAGTCCTCAAGATCCGGGGCCAGCGAGTTGGCTCCTGGCACAATGGAGGCCCAACTCCGCGGCCGTGTTCTCCACAGCCTGGTTTTCGCGATCGAAATCAAGGGGATTTCATGTGGCCACCCATCTTTTTCCAGTGGCCTGTGTCAACATGTCGGTATCAACCCAGGGGATTTCTAGAAGAACACGTGAGGATATATACTAACTATCATTGGATTGGTTTAAGGGAACATTGAAACAGGAAACCCCAATCAGTGTCATGGGAAAATCCATGGTTTTCGGTTAAGATTTTCCCTTTAACCAATCCAATGAGAAAGGGGATTTCATGGGGGGGGTTCATTTTTGTTTGAATCTGATGGGATTTCATGGGAATAGAATTGGGATAACCATTGGATATTTGTAGCATCTTAGTGAAAATAAATGAAAATAAGCAATCTATATGGTTCAACTATTGAAATTTAATATTCTTAGCCTCCCGGCCTCCCGGGTCCAAACATGGCTTGCTGGAAAAGCCCTGTTTCAGGTCGATGATTTCCGGGCTATAAACTTTCATTCTTGAGGGAGATTCCCCACAGTGCAAAAATGAAACGCAGAATATAATGGGATCTAATGGAATTCAACTGCATGTAATGGGATCTAATGGAATATAGTAGGGACATCAGTGGATATAATGGGGATAAAACTGGATGTAGTGGGGATCTAGCGGGAATGGTTCGTTGGTTTTGACCACGTGTTTTTGCCTGACATCATATTCCCAGTGTGCGGTACCAAGGAAAAATCATCAGACATATTGGGGATATAGTGGGGTCGCCAACCATCCCCCGGACACTGGGCCAACAAGTCAATCTTGCGGCGCTTGCTGGAACTTGCTCCGACGGAGCTGGATGCACAGCTTCAGCAGGTTGAGCTGGAAGCCAGCTTCAGCTTCAGCTGGACGGTTGAGCTGGACGCGAAGCTTCTGTAGCTTCAGGCACCATTCTGAGAAGCATGTAGAAGGCCATTGCATTGAAAGGGAATCATCATCCTTGTCCGCCCTTCGAAGACCCAAGATAAAACCTGAGAATCTGCAATGTTTTATCATGTTCAATGGAAACATACTCTTCCAAAGCCCAACTCATGGCACGGTCTATGTTAGTTGGGGAATGGCTGTTTTTGTTCATGTTTTTGAAGGTTACCAGGGTTTAGGGTTTGGAGGAACAAAAAAATCAGGAGGACTTGGAACCCGAATTTCTCTACCAAGATGTGACGTCCAGCAAAGTGGGACAAGGGAAAAACAAGTTCTTTCGAAAGCCAAAAAAATCAGGTGCAGATGATCTTCCCATATGGTCATGGTCCATTCCCCATATTTCCATGGCAAATTGGAGGAGCATCCCAGTAAGTAACTACTCAGGATACTCAGGAACCCTGATCGGTAAGTTCCTGAATTAGATCGGGATTCTTAGCAGTTCTTCACCCCAAACAACTTTAAACCATCTCCACGTTGAGTGGATATTATTGATATCCCTCTAATTTTCGGCCCCTCACTTGGGGGCGGTTGGTGTTTTATGGCCATGCACACGTTGGGACATAACACCTATAACTATATGGTTATGTATAATCTCATCCCCCTAATCTTAAACACCACCATTCGATGCTCCAAGACTGACTTCATCCCCTCCGCCTGCCGGTTTCTGGCAGGTGTTTCATATTGGAAAGGGAGTAGAACCTTGACAATAGTCATATCTTCCACTATTTCGAGTTGACAAAGCTATGTCTACCATCTCAGCTGACCAGGAGCCCCACCTCTTATCACACTCCAGCCATATGCAGCCGTACTTCTCGAAGGCAGAGTCATCACCCAGTTATGCCCGGAGAAGCTACGGCTGGATCCATAGGGATAGTTAATGATAGTTATGTCACATTGCAGATATCTAACATTGTAGAAATTCGTAGAACGACTCACTGGAACTGCACCACCTTTACCCTCTGGTCAACTAACAGTTTGCTATTGAAAATGGCCATAGAAATAGTGGATTTTCCCATCAAAAATGGTGATTTCCCATAGTTATGTGAACGTTTACCAGAGGGTAGCACCACCCGGTCCCCGGACCACAATTTGCATCGGCGTCAGGTTCTCAAAGAGTTCCGAATCCTCCGGATCCAACAGTGCCTTAGCGTCTGGACGGGGGGACTGCTGTTCAACCGTTGTGGATGACGCCACCCCCAAAAAAAGGGTGGACACATTGGAAACCTGGACATGAATTTGGATATCATATAGTTCACTAGCCTGAAATAAGATTAAAAAAAGGTTATATTGGAATTAGATCCCCCTTATTCACATTTATTCACCATCACTCCAGTAATTTTGAAGGGAACACCATCTGCCTAACCTCCTTTCTTAACACTTTTGGGCACCTTTTGGGAAACCATTCCCCCCACCAAACTTCTAAGATTATATGTCAAGTCCTCAACTTGTTTGTAGTGAAGTAACAATCCATTGACAAATGGTTCATATTCCACCAATTATCCAGTAAAATCACCTCCCCATCCCTTGTTACTGTTTGGTTATCCTAATGCATCCCATGAAATCCCATGAATAATCCATTAAAGTTCCATGAACTGCATTTCAATGCATTTCAATCCAATAATTCCAGCAAATGGCACCGGATTTCACCCGTTCTCAGCCCGTTGCCGCCATCCGCGCCCGCACCGCGGCGATGAAGTCCTTTAAGTTGGCCACGGTGACGTGGCGCGTGGTGCGGCCGCCTGGCAGGTGGTCATACTAAGTCACACCCTGTGGTTATTTCACATAGCCATGGAAAATGGTGAATTTTGGATGATTTTCCTATTAAAACCTCCATTTAGTTCAGGGATTTTCCATAGCTATGTTAGATGACCAGAGGGTATGTGATTAAATAAGTGTTGTCATCCAATATGTGCTGGTTCGTAGTTGGGGATATTCGATGACATTCGTAGATCTGGGGCAAGTAATTCACTTGACAACACATATACATGAGCGTAAATGTCAACAATGATATCACTTCGGATGGTCTAAGTGGTTAAGATGCCCGGTGGGCTGAATGCCATGTCTTCCAATCTTTCATTGCTGTGTGATTCCAATTCCAACCTGGGCGTGGAATTCAAGCTCATCTTTTAGATGAGAGATTGCTATTTCAGATACATAGTCCCTCAAAGCACACTTGGCAGAAAAACAAGAGTCTTAGGGAAACAGTATCAATTTGATGGGTAAATTCACGGGCTAAGGAGTCCAGGGACGTATGTTGGAAGCACCTTTTAAGTCTCAAATCTTGGAAGGCCCAATTGTTTAACAAAAAAAACATGGCATAGTACTGCTGTTTTGGGTACCTGGGCCATCGATGAGAACTTTGTTGGTTGCTAGAGCGATGATCCTTGACAGTAAGGAACAGTCACTACCTCGCTCACAGTGCACTGTAGTCATCCTAAAAACAATAGAACTTAACGAGAAAAAAAAGGAAATCCTCATCAAAATGGGAGAAAGCTTCAAAATCCATTACATCTACATACATCTACTTCAGGATGACTATAGATGTAGTAAAATGCATGAAAATGCATGTAACTACTACCCATTTTTAAAGGAACGAGCCATGGCGGACAGTGCCACTGAAGAGTGGGAGTTGCTAGAGGACCAAACACTTTGAAAAAGGTGCTTGGTCCATGCAAGGTGGTGCCCCCCTCCGTCGTTATTTTGGTTAGTTATGAGTTTATAACCCCCATTGACTGCAGCTATGATTGCCATAGATGGGTCAAAACCTATGAAATTGCCATATTCGGGGAGATGAACCTCCATAAATCCCAGCTATGACTTGAGGTGAACAGAAGGTACCAAGGTTTTGACTTGTAGCCATATGTAAATCCGAGTGACATTGGAATTATGTGGACCAACTTAGCGATTTAGCTGGGGCACCACCATGTAAAGCAAGCCACCGCAGTCAATAACAACGCAGCTCGTCCCCTCTCGACCCGTTTGACAAAAGGCGAACCTGTATCTTGTATATGGGTTTCTCTGAACATAGGGTATCTTCAATTTCAATTGTACCCAATGTTCAAACCAACTCATATCAAAAATACATCTTCAAATATCTTAATGCGGATTCAGTGAGGCTCGATAGACTATCATACTGATTGGTGGTTTCAACACATCCAAACACATTCACATAACCCTCAACTTGAATCATAAAAAAAAAAAAAAAATTGAAACCACAAACCAACTTTTTAGTTTCAAACGGTGCTACATCTCTGGTTTGATGTTGATCTCCATGATTGATGATCGAAGATTGTCAAATCCTTCTTTTTCAAACCGCAAACGGACATATTTGGGAATCTCATTAGGCTGCCAACCCCCATTTCTCTGCCTTCCGTGTGGGCAGTCAATCCCAGGTGCATCGCTGTCTCATGCACGACTTGCCGTTCCTGGCGGATTTCAATGGTTCTCGATTGGTTTTGATAATTTTTTGGTATGTGCTGAGAGCTGGGGTGGTATGAAAATAAATCGGGTTTTTGTTGCGTTTACTTTTTGTCCTTCTCCTTTTCTTGGTCAGTAAGTCAGCTATATCAGCTATATCCCAAGCTGTTACGGCCTAGAATCAGTGTCCTTCCATCCATCTTCAAGAGTTTCCATCACAGCCGAGATGTGGCAAAACCCGTCCAGGTTGTGCGACATCCGTTGCTTTGCAGATTGAACACTCCAAGGATTGGGAGTTTAGTGTGCACATGTCAACACTAGGCAACTATACAGTACACCATGTAGTTTCGTCTTTTATTGCTAGAGACCATTGAATTACCCACTATACATAGAAGTTGCAAATGGTCGGTAGATGGAAGTACCCTCCAGTAAACTAACATAGCTGTGGAAAATTGCCATTGAAATAGTTGATTTTCCCATTAATAACATGGTGATTTTCCATAGTTATGTAAACGTTTACCAGAGGGTACAAGGAAAACTGTTCTTCCAATAGTGAAATCATCGGAGGTATGTCGGGATGGTATGGACCAGGAGCTACACGGGACCAACACAAATATATCACTGTTAACATCTTTATATCCAACTATTGTATAAGTATCATAGCATTATCAACTATGTCAACCATTACAAATACTATGTTTTAATTGTTATAACTATTGTCACCTATTACCTAGTATATTTGTTCTATCTGTTTGGCGATGCGGTAAACCAGTTCTGAACCATGTCCCACCAGGATCAAAACCCACTTCGCCGCCTGCTCGGAGAGGTTGGCACCGAAATGGTGCACCTCGATTTCGACACCACGAGTGGGGAAATGGTCGTTGTGGTAGATGTACAAAATTACAAATCCCGAAAATCGTGGTGGTATAGTGAAATATGATGGGATAGGTTACTAATGGATATTAATGGTTCCTATCATATGGTTGGATAACTCTAAGCTGCTCTTTGGCGCCCCATTTGAAAGGAATATGGATACCTATAGCTCCTTAGCTCCCTCTAAACCACCGGATAGTGACACATTTCGAAATATTCTTTTGCTATAGGAATACGAATGGATACCCTCTGGTGAACTAACATAACTATGGAAAATCACCAATTCTAATGGGAAAATCAACTATAAATGGCCATTTTCAATAGCTATGTTAGTTTACCAGAGGGTACACATGGATATGAACAGTCATTTGCAAGTCATGTATCTGCCTTCATCCATTGACATGGCAATCTACCTACCAGCAAAATCATTTACAACGCATACACCTACCTTCATACATTGACATGGTACTGGATGCCCAGAAATCCTAGGGTTTATCCATCAAGTTCCCTATTAACAGTGTGTTCGCACTGAATCAAATCTTATCTTTTGATGGCTCCAAGCTGAGTCATGCTGAGGAAAGGATCTATAGCATCAGTTATCACCATGATCCATGGAATGGAAGGCCAACCTCACTACCAAAGCAAACACAAATATGTATGTATACATATATATATATACATATTTATACACCTAGATCTTTCTGGAAGCTGAAAAAGGACTAAGAATCCTCATCTCATCTAGTAGTGTCACTTGAGGTCATAGATCAGGTCTTCTTCTGCTTTGATTCAATTGATGCAACAGATTGTCTTCATTTGGCATAAATGTGATCTCACATTTTGGCCTTTTGCCTGGCTGCTTCGATGAAGTCCGCACCCTCGCCCGGCCAAGAACAGATCAGCCACTCATGGGCCCACTAGTCTGCTCGAGCTTGTCATTGTCAAACAGATTCAAGTGACAAGTATTGATCATCTATATACACTTGAACCGATTGCGAATGCAAGAACCTTCCCCCTAGCCAGTTGCTAGAGGTTTCTTAAATTAGATTAGTCCACAGCCTCAATTTCACCAATGAGTAAAAACGGACGAACATCAAGCACTCTGAAAGCTGAACACCCCTCTGTTTGTTGCTTTGAATCCAGCTTTTTGGAGGCCTTGAAAAGTTACAACATGTTACAAATGGATTTTGTATGAACACAATAGCCAACAAATCAAAACATCAACCATGCATTGATGACTCCTTCTTGTCCCCATCATTTTGTCATGGTGCCCACAACGGCGACGCGACGCCATCGTCCAGGCACCTTGCCCACGTCCAGATTCATCAGCTCCTCTTGCAGTTCCTCACGGAAGTTCATCAGGTTAAAGACCTGGTTGCGGAGAATCCACCGGGGCCGCCTGGGGGGCTACGGCCTTGGGGCCTTAGAAAATGAAATAAGATATAACAACATGTACTTCTACATGTGTATCTATATACTATACATATATATATATATATATATTATATGTTTTTTTTTAAAAAAAATGGTGTTATATATATACTATACATATATATATATATATAATTATATATATATATATTATATGTTTTTTTTTTTTAAATAGTGTTATATATATATATATATACATATAATAAATATATATATATATATCGTGTATATATATATATATAGAAACCAAACATGAAAAATACCAAATCCAGATGTATCCGTGTAAACAGTACTGACATATCACTCTTCAGCGACATCGGGGCCTACGAGATCTTGAAGGCTTGCGATCACCGACTCGTTGCGTGAAGGTCATGCGCAATGTGGGGAAATGTTCGTGAGCAAACAGACCAGACACCATTTCACATGATATCCGCACAATTCAGCTGCTGTGACAGTGCGCCACAAGTTCGTTTCTGCAAAGGATGATTCACTACATTTACCCTGTGATTATTTAACATAGCCATGGAAAATGACCCATTTATAGATCATTTATGGTGATGACCCATAGCTATGTTAGTCATAACCAAAGGGTAATGACCCATGTTAATTGGTTGTTGTGGATTTCTTACAAAGTGGGCCACCACATTGCCAGCCAAGCCAGGTGGTTGATGATCACCCATGAAATGCTGTAGAATGCTATACCCTCTGGTAAACCAACATAACTATGGAAAATCCCTGAACTAAATGGAGATTTTAATGGAAAAATCATCCGAAATTAGCCATTTTCCATGGCTATGTTAAATAACCAGAGGGTATCCACCATCAAACCCTAATGATTGTGGTCAACAGAAACCTATCGCTTGGGGGTCCCACTTCTGTTTGTCTGAAAATTGGGTACCTCATTCCATCCACCGGCTCATCGTAGTATCCGATGACCGCCAGTTGGGGCACCCAAACACATTTTCAAACCCGCCCGACTTTCCACTATGATGACGATCGTGACTATCTGTGGGTTGAATCTCGATTGTGTTGATGCTCAACTATCAATTAATCATGGTGGTATTAAAATCCACCATTTTCAGACAAAGCCATTACCTTGTTGATGGTCAATGTGTTCATGCATATCCCAATGATTGCTGGTTAGAAATCACCCCTGCTCGTATTCTTATACTGCTTGTTATTTGGAAACATCATGTTGTGATGCGTAATGCTATGGTAATCTCGGTCAGTAATTACCTCATATTGCCATATTACACCATGTGATAGTTTTTGTATGAAGACAGTGCTGGTTAGTAATTATCGCCATTACTTAGTTGTTGTTGCTCACCATGATAATGGCGTTAGTACTCCTATCATCCTTGTAATTCCACATTATGACTGCGTATTATCCCTACTGATAAAGTCCTTTTACTTGAAAAATAATCCAAACAATCACTAAATATTTTTATATCAAACATATCCACATGAATATCCCACAGTAATACCAACTATGCTTGGTTAGGGATAAATATCTTGGTGTCAATTTTCTCCCCATATTGTTGGTTGGTCCCCCCATTAATTCTGGCTGAAACTTGAGGCCACTTGGGGATGATTTCGAAAGTCACCCTCGCCTCATAGCCAGAGGTACCACGACTCTTCACCTCAGAGAATTGATGGTGGATAGGTACATCAACAAACCATGAAGATTTAGCCAACAAAACACAGGGGCACAATGGGATTTGATGGAAGATTGAGGGTCGATGCTTAAGAATGCAGGATTTGCACTTGTTCATGGGTGGAATGCCATAAAATCAAATGGGTAATAGGTCACTTATGTGGGTGTGTGATGGCTCTGAATGGTTATCTATTGTTGTGGTTGTTGATGATTATTGACGGTCGGTTACGGCAATGAAATGAACATTGTTAATAAATATGTATTCGATATTCCAATACTGTGAGTGAAGCAATAACCGTCCCCAGTTTTGCCATGAATGGGTGGTATAACAAATGAGAACATGGCTGGTTTATCATTGCTTTTACATGCTTTTACTAACATTATGGATTCATTCATGGTCACTGCACACAATTCCCTTTAAGAACCAATCAATACGGCGATGATCTGATGGCTCTAATGATGCTGTCATGGGCTACCATAAAATTCTCTGGAAGTGGATGTGGTCGATCTAAGGTTTTGAGTTGGCTGTAGTCTATGGATTTTTGGCAGGATTCAATGGTCGCGAAGGAGAAACAATATATGAAACCCTTAGATTTATAAAGAGAAAACATGGGTTCCTGATAAATTAATCCAATGAAATGTTGGCCTCAAACGTTGGAGAGTTGATTGATGTTGATTCATGCCGCCATTAAAAAAAAACACAAACACACATCTTTGATTCATATACTAGATTGGCAAACAAGTCTTCATGTTTTTTGGCATATGAATGATTCCCTCTGGCAATCAAACATATATCATCATATATCTATAATATTTATATATAATATACATAATTACAGCTGACAGCTGCCCACAAATCACGTTGAAGATCCAGTTTGCAGGTTCTCACTGAGGCTTCAGACATCAAGACCCATTTCCATGGCCATAGTATGCACCTGGCGGCCATCGCTGTGCACCGAAAATTCTTGATCTTCCGAGGAATTCGAGTCTAACGTATAGTAGGTGAGATTCGGACAAGTGGTTAAAATGTGGTGCCCCCAAGTTATCCATGCTGATCTAAGCTTCAAACATTGTGTTTTAAGCAAGGACAATAGGATTTGTAGTTGATTTATATTGGCTAAGATAGGTTTGTTGGTATATTGCCCGTCTAAGTATAGTTACAACCACCGAAAACCTTGGTTAAATCTTAAAAGGAACCTACTGTACCTATAAACCAACGGCTACTGCGGAGGCACCACCTTGTACTAACCACTTCTTTTACGGGAATCAAAAAATGGGGTTTTCGACCAACACAAAGGTTTTCCGCACCAACGATTTTGGATCATTTGGTTGGGACGATAAACTTACTTCATACAGTGAGACAGTCATTCAAGACAAAGGTCAACGTTTTTGAGAATTTGGTGGCGGGAAACATATGTAATCAGTGTGAACCACATACTGTGATTTTCTCAATTTTACCTATCTTTGCTGGGAGATGTTGGAAGACTGCGCTCCTCGCACAAATCCTGATTCTCAGGGTCAAAGATTCAGTTTCCCCCCTCCTATATCCCATCATATGTTCATTGTCAGTATCCCCATTATATGCCGCCTATACCCTTTGGTTTGGTAAACTAACATGGGTATGACAATTTCCATTTCACTAGCAACATCAACTATAAGTTGGCCATGTTCATTGGCTACGTTAAATTACCAGAGGGTATCCCAAAATGTTAGTTGGGAGGAAGCCAACCCTTCAAAGCCCTTTGTCAAATTGCAACTCCGCCAGCGGCACCATGCGACGTTGCGCAGCAGAGAAGTCCTCCGACAGCACCTGGAAGGGGTAAAGGGTCTCGCTCTTTGGGGGGCCTCATCGCTAAGCATGGTTTTATACAAAGATTCAGAAACAAATCCGTGTAAGAAAGGGAAAAGGAAAGGAAGAGGATAGGAAGAGAAAAGGGACGAAAGGAAGAAAAAAAAAGACGAAAGGAAGAAAAAAGGAAGAGGAAAAAAAAGAGGAAGAGGAAAAGAAAAAATGAAGAAGAAAAGAAAAAAGGAACAAGAAAAACAAAAAAGGAAGAAGAAAAGAAAAAAGGAATAAGAAAAAAAACTGAAACAACGCGGAAAGAGAGAGAGGAAAGAAAGAGAAAAGAAGGAAGAAAGCAAGAGGAACGAAGAGGAAGCAGCGCCTCATGTTCCGGAAGAGGAAAGGAAGAGGGGAAAGGAGACAAGATCTATCTGTGGTTTGGAGCTACTTTTTGAATAAATGGGTATCGCCCTATCGCTAAGGTATCACCGGGGGTTACTGGGGGTATCTCGCTAATCTCGCCTCTTGCATGTATGCAACTTCGTGCAGATAAACTTCAGATGTGGGCATGATGCACCATTATGACGACTATGGGACTATGGGTATCGTTTTTTGGGGACCTATCGCTACACAGAGTTTGGTGCTCTTTCCAGACACCAAGGGAGCACTACCTACTAAAATGGTACACCATAATTTTGACCATACTTCGAATGGAAATCATTGGACAAGTTCCATGCCTAGTTAATTAGAATACCAGAGAGTAAAGCCATATTAATCGCCATTAAACACCATGAATCACCATTCTTGATTGGTTTAATGACCATTGATCACCATTCATTGTGGGTTTCCATGGTTCAATTCCGTTCCGCCTTGCTCTCGCCCGGCTGGATCTCAGAGAGCTTCCTGGTGATCAGGAAGCACTTTTTAACAAACCAAGGTGGTGAATCTATCTGGGTATGATCTAAAATAATTCCTCAACTATATTTAAGGCCATGTTGGGATAGTTATTATTTACTAATCATCTTAATTTCTAACCATCATACTATCCAGATCTGAACCAGGTGGTAAATCCAATTGCATCCGGGTGTGTCTAAAAAATTGGTACCACAAAACTCAAGATGGCTTATAACATCATAATTACCTTTCCCACATATCTGTCAGCTGATCGAGGACTTCAAGGTAAAAGGTGGTACATCTATACCACAGCAGATGTGGAAAATTCACAAGAAGGCTTGGCTCTGATCATTTCACATATTTAATGTGATTATCAACTCATCTAGATAGGTGGTGTCTCCGCATTTATGTATTGTGATTTATAACCACAATTAACTAGTTGGATATATGTATCATCATAAACCCTCGTGATATTGGAGCTATATGTTTACCAACTTTACTAGCGAACTGGGGCACCACCTCGCCTTGAATATCTATGGTGTACCAAAATACCTATAGAATCCATAAAATCCAGAAAAAGAAAAACGAGGCCCCGTCCGGAGGAAAAATGAGGATTTGTTCTTGACACGTGGAATGAAGCCAGGTTCGCTGCATCCACTTCCACTGGGCCATGTAGACTCTCTTGCTCACAAAAATCCATACCAGGGGCCTCCATGGCTCCCAAAATGACACCGCCGTCTGTGGAACGGGTGCCAACGACCTCCACTGTGAATATCCATACTGTGTTTTTTTCTCAGATATTGTATACAGATATAATCCAGTGTCCATCCCCACTTTCTTATGATTCCCAGAATTGCTGGTAATTCTTGAATTACCACCAATCCAATGATCATTTGTTATCTACCCATTTTGTTCCCAGTATATTGGCAGTCAAGATGGCTATTCCCATTACATCCCAAGTTAAGATGGAACATGTATAAATACTACCCATTCTCCCACCATTTAGATGGAACATGTTCCTGGTTCAATCTCATATCGTCCCATATTTCCCATATCTTGGGGGTATGGGATAATATGCCATTATATTCCATGAAACCCTGTAGTGTCCCATCCCTATGAATCCAGAGACTTCGACAAATCACCCCCGCCAAGTCATACCCAAAATACTTCCTCAGAAGGCACGGCTGGATCGAAAGAGCATGATACTCTCTTTTCTAGATGATTAAATCTCCATCAAAATCTTCCCATTTAGATTGTGGATGGTCATTTTTGCTTGATGGATGGTTGAACTACACATGCTAGAGGATTAAATTGTGTCCCCTCCTCAATGAATTTTCTGTATGGGACACCTGATTTCCTGCGAATGTTCCAGCATGTGTGTATATATATACATGATTATATATGTATACTAATATTATCCATTACATTCTGTTATCCATGAATATCCATCAAGATTAATACAAATCATTAATATATATATATATATTAATATTTTGTTAAAATAAGTAATTGTTGAAAATAACAATTATTTCCCCATGATCAACATCACCAATTATCAACGTAATTCCATGAGTATCCCATTGATGTCCCCCCTTAATATCCATTGATATGCCATTGCTAGTGTTTGTCATGCGAATGAATTACAATTGTTTATTGGATATACAGTATATTGATCATTGAAATCATCTATTACAATCATTCATATCCATTAACATACCATTAATATCCCACAAATATCCAAGAATACCCTGTTATCCTGTTATTCCCATTATTCTATTAAGATAACGATTATTAATCATCATTACCATTATTGTTGATGCCAGTAGTATCCCATTCATATCAATTAATGTCCCATTACCAATATAATTATATAACAGAATCAAAATAGTATCGATATTGCATTACTATATAATTACCATCATTAATTCATGTCAATAAGTTATTATAACATCAATTACAATCCCATGAGTATCCCGTTAGTATCCAATAACACTTTCTTTTCCTATCACTACCATTTATATCCATGCATTGTCCTGTTCTTCGTATCCATTAGCCGTCATTATCCTGTGATTAGTGTCCATTCATCTCCCATTCTTACTATTCATGTTGGTAAAACAATAATAAACTAATAAACCATCCCAATTTTCATAAACCATTCCCAAATCTGTGGTTTATTATTGTTTTACCCACATTAATCAAATCACGATTCCTCCCCCCCACCGATTTTTTGCCGCCCCCCGCCTCCTCAGTTCCTGTGCAAAGGTCCCGGTGTCATACGCCACAAGGCGCCGTGCCGCGCCAGTGCCCTGGTTTCACCAAACAATGGGATTTAACCATGAAAACCCCATGGAACAAGGACGACTTATGGTGCTTAAACCTATGAAACATGGTGATTGCTGGCGATTGATGGCGATAAATGGTGATTAAACCCATGAACAAACTGGTTCTCAATGGTGATTAAAGGTGAGTACTGGTGGTTCATGCTGATGTATCGTGATTAATGGTGATGGAGATAATGGTGAGTGAAACGCCCTTGTTGATGCTAAGAATGGGATCTGACAATTATAATCCGTTTATGTTTTGACATTCATGAAATCCATTCAATACCCCCAAGACGAAATCTTGGTTTAGTATCGTATCTTGCATCTTGTATCTACTTATTTTGGGGCTTGGTGGGGGTAGATTGCTGGCAGGGGAAGATAGTATTGATCATTGATTAAAGGATTCAACGATTTTAATCCACGAGCAATCACACATGGGATCTATAACTTCAAACGCTTGAAACACGGTGGCAAGAATCAGCAAGACTTGGGATCTTCCTGGGGCGAACCAACAAAATTGGGGATTGATCCTAATGATGGCCACCAATATTTGGAGGCTTCAAACCATTGGATTTGCCGAAGCACCTCCATGAATTGATTTACCAGCTCGAAAGAGAAATATCCACCATAAATGCAACTGTTAGCCGTTAGCCCGTGCCCCTTCACTGTGAAGTTCCCTCATTTTCAGGCAAACTTCTTCAACCCAGGAATCATAAGTGGGTAGATTCAGCCAAGCTCATTCAGTAGGGAAAGTATACAGACAATGATTTTACCCAAAACCAAACCTATTATGGTGGTGTATTCCACTAATAGTAGTGTCCATTATATCCCATTAGTAGTCTTACCCAAAACCATAATAGTACTTTTATCCATTGTATGTCATTAATATATCCATTCCATTAAATACCCTCTGGTAAACTAACATAGCTATGGAAAATCACCATTTTTCATGGGAAAATCCACTATTTCTATGGCCATGTTCAATAGCTACGTTTAAATACCAGAGGGTAAAAAAAAGTGCCCAGCCCCAAACCTTCAGCTACCACCCTCCGCCGACCTCAGAAAGTGTGGTGAGGCCTTTGGTTGCCGCCAAAACGTGCACCACCTCGCACGCCAGGTCCGCGGTGATGCGCGGTCTGCGGTGGTTTACAGAGACAACTTGGGCATGTGAAAGAAATGAAGGCCATAGAGTTTTAGACATGATTTCATACCCAATGGAAAACGTTCTTTTTTATAAACTTGAGATTTTTCCAGCATATCCTATCTCTTTCCATATCTTTGGGGGTATGGGACAATATGCCATGATATTCCAATCATTCAATCCTACATCATCACATCTCGAACCCCTATGGTCTAAGTTCCTGAGAAGATACAAATCAAACCCCAGTCATCATACCCCAGTCATACTTTCTGAGAAGGTCCGTGGATCTATAGGGAATGATACTCGCATGTTTTTCCCAAGCAAAAACACACAGATACATTCTGAGACAGGACGCCTTGAGGTGATTGTGGTGGATGCAATCCAACTTTCAAATTTGATGTAGCTTGTCTAGTGATAATCAATGGATTAGTTTAAGGGAAAATTTACAGGAAACCATGGAATTTCCCATCAAATATAGGGGTTTCCTGTAAATTTTCCCTTAAACCAATCCAGTGAGATAATCCCAAAAATCTGTATTTACAATTTCACCAGAGATGGCTAGTGTAAATTCTCCAAAATTGAGGGTTTACTATTGAATTGACCACATGACCCAAGCGGTTCCGCACACTCCTTGGAAAAAAAACAAACACATCAACAAGGTAGAGCCCCGAGTTATAAGTTGGTTTGTACAATTGCCATAAATATAAATACCCTCTGATAATCAAACGTGGCAATGGGAAATCCTGTACAAGTGGAGATTTCTCGCTGGGAAAATCATCTATAAATGGGGGATTTCCCAGCTAGCCATATTTGATTACCGGAGGATACATCCCAGTCTGGTTTTATATTCCATCGTCATATCCCCACTATACATATTTTATATAATTATATCCCAATTATTCTTGTTTATAAACCACTATTATCAGTTATGTCCCAATTATTCTTGTTTATAAATCACTATCATTATTACTCCCGTCACCTCTTGTCCCAATTATGCGTGTGAAAATGAACCACTATAACTACCATAATTATATATAATTCTCCCATTTTATCGGGAAAAAAAATAAAAAAAACCTATGATTGAAGTTCAGCACCTAGCCATCGATGGATCAACCCCTTCACGGAATCTCCGAGAGGGTCGCTGAGACTCAGACCACACGTTGAATCTCCGAGAGGGTCGAGGGAAATTCCAGGCTCCCATTGCTGCCCTGGCGGTCGGTGACGAACAACGAAACGGAAGCGCCTTGGAACACAACAGCTGCCTGATATCTCGACAAAACACACATCTGGATAAACTATCAAAGCTGCAAATCCCAGAATGATGGTGACTATGTGCGGATGGTCCCTGAATTACTGTGGTTACATAGTCAGGAATTGGCTGAAAGACCCACCAGAAAAAGACTGCTGCGGAGAGAGGGGCCCTTATTTCTGATTTACTGCTTTGATGATGCAGGATTGGCCCGGAAATTCTGGGAAGATACGGTCAGGTCTGGTGGTGTTAAAGCCAGTCGATAAGTGCAAGCACAAGTGGGGCTCAGGGGGTGCTGACCTTTTTGGCTTGGTTTAATATGTCCATATATCTCATTTTTTTGCTGGTTAACATCACCATTTTGAATGGATTTGGATGGTTGAATCCTTCTTTGAAGCCACACATGTCCATTGTTAGTTGATGAGCTCCATATGTTTGTCGTGTTCGCCATGATTGCTGCTTCATGCCTCTGTTGTTTGTTGTTCTATAAATCCTGTTTTTTCATGGATTCAAAAAATTCAAAGTCAATACATTGTTGTTCTTGCAATGATTGCTGGTCGCTATTTCATATGTTTATTGTACACATGTTAAGTAATTATACCTCAATGATTGCTGGTTCATACCCCAAACAATGTTGTTGAGTCCCACTTTGTCATGGGGGGATGGTAAATCGTCTCATAGCGGCCTCTGCTCTTCGATGGTGATAAAACTGGTCACCATCAAATGGTTCACAGGCCCACCACAAATGAGCACTGATTTTGCATGGTGTAAACCTTGCAACCCTGAGCCTACCTTATGGCACTTCTTTTGTCAGTCTTGTAGGCTTCGGCTACGGATTTCCCTCGTGTCATCCTGACCCATTTGTTCTTGGCTTCCATGGTTCAATCAGTGAAATCTCATTCTTGACCATCACCAACACTTTTGCAATCACCACGAATCTCCAGAAAAGCCATGATTCAACCCTAAATCAGCCATTCATCACCACTTTTCACGGATTTTCACGCTAAAATCCCATGGTTTTTGCGGCTTCAGTTCGCCCATCTGCCGCAACTGCCAACCTGCAACCGGTTGAGCTGCTCATTGGTGGCTTCGGCGAACAAGCGAAGGTGACACACCTGGTGGGGCCAAGGTGCTGGTGGGTGATATGAATTGGGACTGACAAAAATATTGGGATAATAATCAGTGGATTAATTATTAGTGGATAATTGTGGATGATTATTGGATATTGGGAATTCTGATATTGGAATAATTAGGATAATCAACACTTGGAGAATTGCGACTTGTAATGATTATCCCCATGAATTGTGCATAGACCCTGCAAGCTCTGGGGGGTGGGAGAGCACTTACTTCCCTCCGTATGAATGAGCGATCCTTTGGGTCTATGTTGGTCGGGGTATATTGTATCAAACACACGTATGTGAAAGATATACATCCATACATACATACATACGTACGTACGTACATACATTACATTACATTGCATTACATTACATTACATTACATTACATTACATTACAATACAATACAATACAATACAATACATACATACATACATACGTACATATATAGTCCTGTTATATATATATATATACATATATACCATGCAACTATAAATATAAATATGAATATTATATATATATATCGCATGTATATATATATATAACACATGTATATATATATATATTATATAAATATATATTATACATATATATATATATATATATATATCGCTTATATATGTATATATATATATATATGTATATATATATATGTATATAGATATATGTGTATATACATATATATATATATGTATACACATGTCGCATATATATATATATCATATATATATATATATCATATATATATATATCATATATATATATCATATATATATATATATCATATATATATATATCATATATATATATAAATCATATATATATATATATAAATCATATATATATATCATATATATATATATCATATATATATATACATTATATATATCACATATATATATATATATAAATCATATATATATATATCATATATATATATATATATATCATATATATATATCATATATATACATCATATATATATATATATTATATATATATATCACATATATATATATATATATCGCATATATATATATATATAGTGTATGTATATATATGTGCATTATAGATCGTATATCATAATGACTGAGATCTTGCTGATACAAGTGACCTGTTTCATCCATGCAATGGGTACCCTCTGGTAATCAAACATGACAATGGAAAATCCACAATTTATAGATTATTTTCCCATTAAAACCTGGGATTTCCAATTGCCACGTTTGATTACCGGAGGGTACAGAAACTCGGGGAGCATCTAAGTGTTAAGTCTTCGCAGCTGATAGGCAATAGAATCACTGCTTGGTGCCGGAGCCAAGCCGGAAAACATATGAATCAAATTGTCGTTTTGGTAGCACCTTGACAGTCTTACAGGTGGAACATAGGCCATGCTTGAACCCACCAACCATATCCTCAAGATTATCCCACGTCGAAAATGTTGGTGAGTGGGCCACGCCAAAACTGCCGGGAAAACATATCACATCACATGGCCCTGTTTATGTCTGTGTAGATGTTCGCTTGTGTACAGTTTGCATATTTGTACATATATTGTTTTTGGTAGCGAATGTAAATAATGTGTTGTATATTACATATACACATGTATCCATATGTATACACACTGTGGTGCCCCGCAGTGGTAATAATTGGTTGACGAACCTACTTAACTATAGGTACACTGTGGATGGGCAAAATCCTGCACCAGTTGGTAACTATTGGCAAGTATGAAACCCAGTAAATAATGGATAGTAGTGGTATAAACCAAATACAAACTGGTGCAGGATTTTGTGCATCAGCAGCTGTGTCTACGATAAGCATCGATAAACCCGATACAAATATATCAGTGATTTTTTATCAATTTAGATGAATGTACTAACAGACTGTGGGCACCACCTTGTACTACTGTAATCTGAATTTTAGTGATTTACTCACCTGAAATTGCTGAGACTTGCGGCAGGGATGACCATCGTCCCAGTAATATCTCCATTGAAAAAAGAGGATTTCCCATTGCAACTCCAGCAACTCCCATGAAAGCCATCAGAATCATTCATGTCCCATTCAGATCCATTCACATCCCATTGTTATTGCTATTAAAGCATCCAAGTTGGTTATATATATGGCTATGAGTCAAAACCCTGCTACCTGGTGAACCCCAAAATAGCTTATGGATGTTCATCCCATTAAAATTGATAATAATAGGTTTTGACCCATCCCCATATTAATAGATCCAAGTTGGTCATCCAGGGACTAGTCTTGTACCACCTCACCACCCGGTCCCCAGTTCCCCTCGCAGCGAAAAAACAGGCCGAGGGCGCCAAAACGGCGCCACCCACAGTGGCAGAGCCAGGTTTGAGGAAAGCCATGGTGGCGGAACGGCCAAAGTTGCCCTGGAGTATGGCGAAGGTCTCATGCAGATTCGAAACCATGGCATTGGCCAATAAAGAATGGGAAAGTGTGAAACATAAAATGTCAAAGTGTGTAAAATGAGTTGGCAAAATGGGAATCAGTTGTTTGTGTTTATGTACTCAAAATGGGTAAGCATGCTAAGATTGTGGAGTAATGCGCAAAGGGGTACAGAAAATTGCGGGCTGTCAAGTATGCATCGCCAAACTTGCAAACACATGTAGGGAACTTTTGGTTACTCCTTGTTTCCTGCTTATTTCCAGTCATTTTAGGTTCCCGAGGAAGAACAAATTATGGAAAAAAACATCCATACATCGCAACATTTGCTGAAACAGTTGCCATCCGGAAATTCAGCAAGGTGACTTGCATCACCAAGACCAAACTAGCTATAGTCAGATAAATTACCCTCTGGTAAACTAACATAACTATGGAAAATCACATTTTTTAATGGGAAAATCCACTATTCCTATGGCCATTTTCAATAGCTATGTTAGTTTACCAGAGGGTATCATTATTCACCAATCTGAAATACAGCCCAACATCCTTGGCCAAACACCGGATCCCCCATAGGGCCTTGGCACTTTGCGCTTCCGCCTTGGACTTTTGGGATGTGCAAAATGCCATCAAAATGCCGTGGCCGTGGGGAAGAAAAACACGGCCAACTACATTGGGATTACTGGGCTTGTATAGCAAAAATGAGATCAATGTCTCAACACGTCCGCACCCACTAGATCAATGGAAGGCATACATGCGCACGTTCTTTCTGCCAACGGACTATCAACTGCTCACATCACTCTGGCATGGCTATTCCCTCAATTGTTGCTCCTTCATATACCTATATACATATATTTTATGTATTATTACTACCCATGTATATATATATATAGATATGTGTATACTGTATACATATTTACATACATATGTATGTATTGTATATAAACATATAAGTACATTGATATATATATATATATATAGTAGTATTTTTCGAAGGTTAATATACCATCAGCTTTTTATTTGCTTCATATCATTTCATATCCATTTCATATTCCAATTGTTGATGCTTCGACTGACCACATAGCATCCTTGATCGGCCACGGCACTCGAGGCAGTCTCCACAGTCCCAGTTCATCTGCAATCTCCTGGCCAGCTGCCGGTTTATCATACGTTGAACTATGAGGTCAATGTAGCCATTCCATGATGGCTAAATTTAGAAGAAGGTCTAGCTAGTTGACATGTTTCAAATGCTTCTGGGCATGTCTGGAAATACTTGATCATCAGCATTTGTTCCTTTCCTACATCATATGTAGAGCAATATAAACATAGATAAAATAAACATACAATACTTATATATTCTAATGATAGCAATCATCCATGACTTGGCGTATTCTCCATCTCTTGAAACCAACAAATACAAGCTATGCGGTATGCGCTTCGAAATGCGCCTCCACGATTTCGCACTTCTCCTCAGGATGCAAAAGTTCAAAGGGTCCCTTTCCTGAGCGCTACCGATGTGCGCGTGGTTTTCCCTCCAAGGTGTGGTGCCCCCAAAATATTATAGAATGCTTGAGTCCGTTATAAAACCCATCTCAGAATATCATCCAGCCATAAACCTAAAAACCCAGGTGTTGAAAGGAAACCACTGGGCTCCAGGGGTGGGATGTTGCTCCCAAAGCATGGGTTGGGATCTTGGCTATCATGCGGATTCATGCCGATTAAATTGGAGTTTCCCAATCATGTGGTGGATGCTCCCTTGAATCTCACCCAAGCTTGAGCATTTTGTTGGGATATGTTGGGATATGCGACCCCAAAAAAAAAAACGCTTGGAGAATGGCCAATTTGGCCCTGTCAAATTCAACAACCAACTCAAGTCAAATCAACCATTTACTAAACTGCTAGCTATTTCGCAAAAAATGACCTTTCCTCCAATTTCCTCAGTTCAACATATCACAACATATCCAAGTTCCATATCTCTAGTTGAACACATCAAAGCCGTTCTTTGCCCAGCTGAACCCCAGTCGTTTGAACCCCCTGGAGCTTTCGATCAGAGGCTCCGCCCGGGACCTCCGGGTCCAAGGCATTGTCCGAGGGCTTCCACTTCTTGAAGCAGTCCTTGGCCACGGCAGATCGCTGCGGTCATCCGCGAAGGGTCATCTGGGTGTAGCTGGAAACCTACCCAAAAAATGGCAGGAGTTGGAATGATAATGATGAACAACTGAGGTGCCAAAGAAGATTCAAGACATGGAGGACCCCCAAAGGTGTCAAGATGGTTGGCTGGGTAAACTGCAATCACCAAACGGAGATGCTCCCGAAACTTCCCATGGCTGATCTTGGATATCCTGTGATTTTGCGATGGTTGGGTCGGACTATGATGAATATCTCGTCATCGATTGCCATTTTCCACACAATACATCACAAGACGGTATACTCTTGTTGTACAAACGACTGCCGACTGCCCGGTCGGTGTCCCCTCCAACCAGCGTCGTTCAAGTAGGTCATGGCATCTCCTTTCATCAACTCGCCCAGCTCCTCCAAGGCCTTCTGTCGGAACCTGCAGCGGCCCCAGGGGTCAGGGTCCGGGGGATGTGCAGCTGTTACCCTCTGGTCATTTAGCTATGGAAAATGGCCTGTTTATAAACGATTGATGATGATTTGCCGATTAAATAAGGGTGATTCTCCATAACAAATCGTGAAATCACCAGGTAAGCAACCTACTGGCCGTGGCTACAGAACCAACAAGAACTGGGACTTTTCATGCTATCAAACAACAAAAATAGGCAAACACATGGATCCTGCGAGCACATCCCAACACGGCCCATTTCTTGGATATGAACATCCCAAGGGGCCCAAGGGGCCCGCAGTGGTGAAATCTGTTGCCCAGCCACTCATCTTCTTGCTGGCCGCGTTTTTCAGACACTGCCTCGGTCGTCAAAGAGGCAGTGGATCGGAGATATCACATGTTTTGTTGCAACTAATGGAAGTACAATATGACCAGCAATAATGGTGATGTATAGATATGAATTGTATATATATATATATATATTTCTACATGCATAGACAATAGACACATATATATATATATATATACATATATACATTACATATGTATGATTATGTATGTATCAATCTGTCAAACAAATCAAACATGGAATATCCCCTTTGACTGCTATTGAAATGAACCAAGAAACATCTTTAGAATTCAATAGAAACAGGTGGTTACACCCAGATCGGTAAATGGAGATTCAAGCTGCAAAAATTGTGATTTACGTGAGAACATTGGGATTTGTACTTGATTTATGGTAACTAAGTTGTGCTTGTTGGTTTATAATCCCATCTAACCATAGTTACAATGGTTATATAATGATATACAATGGTTCTTTCGGATATAATAGTTAAACAAGTTTAGCATAGTTTGAAAAGCTATAGTTATAACTACAATCATTAGAATACGGTACCCATAAACCATACTTAATCTACCCTAGCTACAGGCCAACCTAGCTAAGTATGACCACCTCTTTACAATTCATCCGCCTGAAAAAAGGGACCTGTTCACATCCTTGAAATGACCTTGTTGTCTGACCCAACAGCATTAAGATTTCATGGAAAGGAGATTCGAATGGGCAAGATTCTCCAATCCTTCAAGGAACGCCAAACCATCAACCAATTGAACCATTGATTTTTTCCCGCTACAGTATAGCTCATGATATTCCATTATATACCAATATACCCTCTGGTAAACTAACATAGCTGTGGAAAATGGCCATTTATAATGGAATTTCCCATTAAAAATGGTGATTTTCCATAGCTATGTTAGTTTACCAGAGGGTAATCAGGCCAAACAACAAGTGAGCAAACCAATGAAAGACCACTTGTTTCCTGGGAGTCCATTCTAGAATTCTCCATCATCGTCGTGGGAATGTCCATCTCGAAAGCAGTTTGGGAGATAACTGTGACGTTGCGACGTGGCGTCATTGTAATTCATCCAAATTTATGTGCATATATTATACATAGGTATAAAAAATAATGTGTATATATATATATATGTACATGATGAAGAACATATTTCTGGAGGCTTCCCACTTTCTACCTATGTAAGTTCAAGACTGGCTACTGTATGTGTACATATACATATAAACCTATTTAAGATCAAAACAATGGAGGTTGCCGATCGGAGTTGACCTTTGGCCATGCGGACTGACCTATGGATTTAGAGGTAAATCAGTCTATTTTAACCGGATTTTGAATTATAAACCATGGATTTCTGGTTAACCCCATGTTATGGAAACCTCCCATATGGGTATGGCTCAAAATTATTAACCCTGTAATTGGTTGGTTTATGTTAACCTACCATTAAAAATGACAATTTTTGGTACCATAATTTTGAGCCATAGCCATATAGATAACATCACCCCCAAGCACTACCGTGGCCACCGCAACGCGACCGAAGCGGCTGGATCCTCGCTGGCCTTCGAGCCCTTCCGATCCATGCCACGCTGCGATTCGGTTTTCCGCGGGCGGCGGCTGCCTGGTTGGGGTGGGCAAGATGAAGATGTCGTGACTTTCGCAGCAAATGTTACCCTCTGGGAATTTAATATAGCGAACATGGCCATTTATAGTCGATTTTCCCATTAAAAATGGTGATTTTCCATAGTTATGTTAGTTTACCAGAGGGTAGTAAAGCAATGTCATAAACCATCGAGATGATGGTTTATACCATGAACATGGTGGAAATGGTGGATCCTATTGCTCTAACATTACATCTGTATGGACGAATGGCTATTGTGGGATAGATATCCTTATTACCGAGCATTCAATTGACGTCACAGTGAGGTCTTTGTAGTTGATCCATATATTATACATAGATACATAAATATGACAAAGGTTGCTATTTAACGAGGATTGTCATTTCATGGATTATGATCATCCCCAAATAATGTACTGTAGTTGGGAGACTCTTGCTAGCTCCAACTGGCTCCCCATTTCGGAAGATGTCCATAGCTCCGAGCCGCTCCCTGACAAGATTCGCCTCAAAGATCTGAAAGGTTCCACTTCTTTTGCCCAAAACGTGTTTTGTAGGATATCTGCACCCATGTTCAACCCCAAAAGCCAGGATTAAAATCTGTACCCTCTGGTAAACTGTTACATAATTATGGAAAATCACCATGCTATTCATGGGAAAATCCAAGAAATTTCTATGGCAATTTTCAATAGCAAACTGTTAGTTTACCAGAGGGTAACCATCAATAATCCATGGAAAATGGCTAATTTTGGATGATTTTCCCAGTAGAAACTCCATTTTTCCAGATGCTAGTTTACCCGAGGGTAATCCCTATTCACTTTAAAGTATTCCCCAAGGATCTACGGATAAAGCTGGATCCAGTGGGCTCAGAGACGGGATGCTTTTGGCATCTGCCAGGTGAGGTTGCGCGAGAAATCACATGTGGAACTGAACAATTTCATAAACTTTGGTACAATGCTTTCTACTTTGGTACTATGCTTTCTACTGAAAAAAATACGTTTCGCATTATTTTGATATATTAATATATAATTATATATGTATATCAAGTATGTATATATATATATATATCTATATTTGTAAAAATATCATAATACATATCCCATGTTTTGGATGATTTCCGCATTTTGCTCGGTTCAATCACCACTTTTGTTGGTTTTCCACTGTTGTTGCTTAAATCCAATCAGTTTGTGAACAGGAAGTTCCCAGCCACCAGTGTCTTTTGGACGCGACATGTATGTAGCTGCTTTTCGATTTCATCCAGCCATTCTTTTTCAAGCTGAATATCTTCACAGCTTTCAGTGGTGGCTGAAGAAAACCTCAGACCTCCTGGAACTTGGATAAAAAAATCGCAGCGCAGGAGCGAAATCCTCCAAAGAAAGTTTGGTCAATCACCATTTTTGTTGGTTTCCAATGGTTGTTGCTTAAATCACATTGTTGTTGCTTGAATCAAATCTCACTGTTTGTCCTTTCCGTTTCATATCATATACGGCTATATCCCAGTTTTTCTTAAAGCGAAAACCTAAAAATAAACCATCCCATTAACGAACCATTTGGGTGCTTCTATAGGTCACCCCAAATGAAGAGCTATATCCAATTTCATAGACCAAAAGTGGGAATGGTTCATAATTACTATTATCCTTTAATTTATGAAATTCCATCACTATTCTTTACTCTTTCCGTGATTATATAAATATATAAATCATATTTTCCATGTTTTGGGCATTAGGTTTGACACATGATGTAAAACCAGTAATAAACCAACGCTGGATTCCAACAGGTAAGCATGTATATCCCAAATCGGGGTATACCGCATACCCAAGAATAAACCAAAGTTGGGAACGGTGTATTATTGGGTTTACCACATTATGTATACTACATGAATACAAACACATATGTATTATACTTATTCTGCATCATGGTACATTATTATGCCATATCTATTAAAAAATACAATTTGTGTTTCATCAACAAGTCGAGGTCTCCTCAATCCATCTCCTGCCTGATTTCTGCAGCACCTTTCGCACTTCTCGCGCGTCATCCTGGGAGTTTTCAGGTCCAACGTTGCAAGAAGACTGCTGCGGAGAATCAAAGGTCAGTCGTCAAACGTGGTGCAACTTGTAATACAAAAAAAAACTATTAGAGCTGATAAAATGGTGAGGGCACCAAACATCACGAGGTAAGTCAACCAGAGTTTGAGGAGGCACACCTAACAATTCACATGCGAAACATGGAATCATTATGAAATACTCAAAAATATTCAAACATGCATAAAAGATAATCGAGATGATCCATAAACCAAGTGGGTTCATGAAAATGGGCATTTCCCTGTCTGGGATGATACCAGAGATGGTTTATGGCTTTGGGCTTCTCACCTCATTTGGTAAAAAAAATGTTTAGATTTGACTCTCTGTTGGCGACATTGAGACATTTTGGGATATGTCTGAGCCCCTGAGACATCCAAATTGCTGCCAAATTGTCAAGCTGTGGGTCATTTTATATCATTGTTCCGCAATTTGGCTGGTAAACTTCTATCGCTTTTGTTGATACCACAGGTCCGTCGCAGGGAACTGACGTCTATTTTGGTTGGTGCATGGGACACTGAAGATAATCAACTAACAGCTCCAGGCTGACTCCCTACTCCAAGCCACAAATTGGCAGACATGTGTGTTCAATGGATAACTGCTTTTTGGCAAACTTATCTCCAGTATGCAGATGGAAGCAGAACATGTGATACGAGAGACTGAGTTACCGCTTAAATAACGCATGTAGTGGTCATTGCAAACGCCACTAAGCATAGACGTCCATCTTGTTTGAATATCCACACATATTCCCATGTGACACATGTGTTCTTTTCTCTAAAAATAATCTCAGTTAGACAACGCTTCAGCTCCTCATGGGCTAGCGGCTAGTCCGCCCAAGATCCATAAGCACCAAGTCGATGTGTATAATTTCTAAATAAACAATACATATTTGGAGATCTCCATAAATAGGCGGTACCCCAATTTTTTTTTTAAATGGCTGGTTTATAAATGGACAATTCTATAAAAGTGGATGATTTGGGGTACCCCCATGTTAGGAAACCTCAACATACATGTACATATACAATTCTATATACATACTGTGGATAGAAGAAATCGTCCTAAACCAGCTGGTAGATGGTTTATCAAATTATAGTTCCATTATTTACAATGATTCAAAGTTACCATTAGCTACCAACTGGTGCAGGATTTCTTCCCTCCACAGTATGAAGAAATAGCCAAGAGTAGACAAATTATCAGTTCACCTCACAATTGTAGATCCGACTTTCATAACACTTATATAATCATATATATATATATACATACATAATACATACAAACAATCCATTGGAATTACAATGGTAGTGTCAGCCAAAAAAACGTGTCTACAGAACCCCAAGCTGCCGCTTTGGCCGAGCATCTTTCAACCCCGCGATGCTGGCGATGCTGGACAAACTGCTTCCTTTCCGGCGAGGCTTCCCAGGAATGCAGATGGCATTCCTGTGGACGGCACAACGCACGAGTGGGGACGGGTCAATCTCACTGGGTTGAAGGGAAAACTTTACCGGAAACCATGGTTTTGACATGTTATTACCATGAAACATGGGGGTTTCCGGTGAAGATTGTCCCTCAAACCAATGCCATGACTTTTTTTTAACAAGGGAACAATCATGATTTATAGATTTATGATTAATTGATTTTGTAAATTTTATTCCTGTCCATCTCTTTTCGAATAGAAGTGGGGCAAATGTTAATGAGGAGGGATAGACAAGGGTATGATTTCAGAATCAACACCCTAGGATTCATATGAGTGACTGATCAGTTTTGGTATTGAGCCGCTATTCATTTGACACATACACATTGGACGAGTTGTGCCCTCAAACTTTGTGGTTGCAGAAGCAATGTAAATCATACCTCATGATTTAGCCAGCAACAGATGTGGATGATACCGTGACACCTAGCCTGTGCACCATTGTAGGTTAGAAGTATATGCTTTTCACCACAATTCTTTGGGTCGGCTGCACAGCTACAGACCTCCGGTGCAAAAACATCAGCATATATCAGAAATCATATGCTCCAATCACAATATCAGTCCACGGGAGAATACGAGCCATACACTAGATTATAACGTCATCCTTTACTCGGCTCAAATACTGCTTGCATGGGCCTGAGAAAGCAAGCTTGTGAATACATAATACATATGGATACTGTATTATCTATGTATATAGTATGTGTATTGTATATGTCTATGTATATATCATATGTAATCTAGCAATATACATATGTACTTGTACATCTATCTATCTATCTATCTATCTTTCTATCTATTTATCTATCCATCGATCGATCGGTCGATCGATCCATCTATCGATCTATGGATCTAATCTATCGATCGATCAATCCGTCTATCCATCTATCCGTCTATCCATCTATCCATCTACCTGTATCGAATCTGTGTTTATATAGTACATTGTTAATACATATATACATATATATATATATATGTATATTGATGTATCTAAAGTTATCTATATCTATCATTACTTATCTACTATCAAACGCAAGAAGGGCACATGTTCAACCCCGGTATCTTCCAATCTTCCAGCCCCCGGCCTCCTCTCGCGGTAGTTTGCCATGAAGAGCTCCGACTTGGTCACCGCACGTTCGTGCAACGTGCCTTTTGCCTGCGGAAGCCGTGGCGTAAGGCATAGTGAGGATACGATGAAAGCAGAGTTCTATTATGCTCTTCTTCTATTTCAATGTGTTTTCAATGTGTTTTCAATGTGTTTTCAATGTGTTTTGTATTTTAACTGGTTTTAAACCACGAAAACAAACACATGTAAGGAAAGATACTAAAATTATCAAGCTCTATGTCCTTTCTTGCATCAATGGCTTTAACACTTTAGTACACATCCAGCATGGAGGGAGCCTCACCTGGTCCGGAAGCCTTGATCAAGGCCCAAGGGCAGGACTGCTGGTTGAGTCCGAAACCCTGCAGATATATCCAGTACGTAAATATTCATAAGTTGATTCATAAGACATAAATGGCTCAGTCTCAAACCACACGTGTGGATAGTTTCCACTGCAGGCATTTATGCACTGTTTGATATGCAATTGATTCAATTGCAAGGCAGAAAATGCAAGGAAGCCCCATATCTGCTGTGACCTCACCCTTAAACCAATCCATTGGCCATGGCCAGGTAGCCCAATTTCCGGTGAAGGAGACCCTCGATAATGGATTATCATCCTTTCTCCATTCAAACAATCACATTGCGAGTCTACCTAATTTTGGAACAAACCATTCTGAACATAGCTGGCTATGTATCCCGTTAGATCCAAGTTTGCAACCGCTTGAATCATCATTTTTCCCTATTCAACTTGCCACGGCATGCCATGGTTTTTTTTCCACGGCTTGCCCGATGCACAGCCAGCCGCTGCCTTCGCTGTGTCCTTCATCGAGGTGGCTAAGAAGCCCTCTTCGACTGCCTTATGGCCATCGAAATTAGCACAGCCATAGGAGATATGAACCATGAAGAATCATCAATGATGGCCAGTGAGCTAAACCTCCAAGTGGAGAAACTTGACTTTGGGATAATTAGGAAATTCATAATAGATTTAACTAGTCAATGATGTTAATGTAGTTTATGAACCAGGTGAAGATTGGGGATTTAGCTATCAAAAATGGCGGAAACCCCAACCATATTGGCACTGAATGGAATTGGATCCCCAAGGTAGGAATTGAGCCAAAATCAGGATGCAACCATCAAATTTGGATCTATGTCATCACTATCTGGACTTGCGCCAATAAAGGGATTATATGATACCATATATGTACTATGTATATATATATATATATAAATATATGTATGCACAGTATACACATGTATAATATATATATATATATGTGACAGAAGTGACATGTCAATAGGAAAAACGATGATCAACCAGTGGATCAAGCACACAGGAGATATAGAAACCACCCAAAATTGCAGTTCATTCAGGAATCATCGGAATTTGACACACTTTCAAATATACTGATATGCATGTGGAACCTGCGCTTCTGGTCTCTTTGACTTGTTTCATAGCTATCTTCTTAAGAACATTAAGTGTGTAAATATCCGGAGACATGTTTATGAAACATGGGCAGTTCAACCGCGATAATTAATCGTGATTTGGCCAATACAAATGAGAGTTCTTAGCCCAGCGTCTTATTGTTTGTTCATAGATCCTTCTTGGAACAACGAGTGTTTCCCACAGATTCACAAACAAACAATTTGGGTCCATTGTTGATTGAAGGGTACAAACCCAGCGATGATACATGCAACCTCTAGCTTGTGGGTGTCTCCAAACATGAGCATGAAAAAACACTGCAGACTCGATAAATGCAAGTATGGACCACAAATTGATATCTAACTTGTGCGATCCAAACAGATCTGTTTTGCTGGGATGTACACATCAAGTAACCTTGGACAATTTTGCCGCAGATTTGATTTCGACGATTGGATACAAGGAGAGGACCGCCCCCCCGTTTCTACACCCAGTAACTCTAGCTATATCATGTTATATTCCTATAGGAATATTATAGTACCCCTTGGTTAGGAACTAAGTAATTAACTAATAGCAACGTAGCTATAGTAACTAATACGCACTAGTTAACCAAGTTTTAAGTCAACTTAGTATTAGCTATCGTTGGAGGGAGCCAGTCACAGCTTGGTTCTCCACTCACCATCCAACAAAGTACCTGACTTCAGGATGATTTATATAGGTTTTGGTGACCCAAGTGTTTTTGCCCAAACATGGGCTGTACAAATACAAACATCAAATTGATGGCGAAAAACCTAAGTCTTGCAACAAATCCCAAGTCGAACAGGAATTCCCCCGTGGAAACCCAACCAACCCCTGCCCAGCGGCTGAAAAGAACCGATTCCACTTCTTCTTGGAAACTGAACCGCCTCACGGTGAAGAACACGGTTCCGTGGGATGTCATTGACTTGGGATAAGTTCTGTAAACTCACTGATTTACACATTGGAAATACTATTTAATACCATTTACAGCATTTACAACCATGTACGTATACGCAATTGAGAGAAATACCTGTGCACCCAAATTGATGAATTTGGAAATGAAAAGAAACCCACGCTTTTTCCCAATGAATATCACATTTTGGTGTTGAAGTTGTCTCGTTCAATCGAACACATATCATAAAATGTGCAGAGTCGCCATAATATGTGCATTTTGCCATACTGAAGCTGAGGCGTGTTTTAGGGGCCAAAGAGCCCTAAAAATATCCTGCGAACATTCTACACTCAACAGGCTCAACAGTTGCTACTTGTGAAGTGGAAACATATGGTAAGAGAGGCCAAGTCAATCTAGTAAGAGAGGCCAAATCAATCTACAATGCAACGGCAAAATCCTGATGTAAAGGGGTGAAACTCACAAATCATCCCACATAGTGATGCTTGGCAACATGAACATTGAAACCAACAACCAGGCTACAGTATCATTAAAATCCCAGATCCCATTGTATTGGTGTATGTATGTGTATATGTATATAATATATGTATATATATATTCGTATATATTTATATTCGTATATATATAATATATAATGTATACACCCGTTCTTTCTAGTATGTATCATGTTTGTTGGTTCATCGGTTGTATATCTAGCCTTGTCTCTCTATCCATCTGTATCCCATGGATGTTGTCTCACTGTTGTTGTTGTTGTTGTTTTTCCCCAAGAGAAAAAGAGCATTAAAAAAAAACGAACCAACGACTAGTAAGACTTTGAATATCTGTATGTTATATCATGTTTACACCATGTTGATTGCTTCATTCCCCATCTTTCGATGTGGCGCAAGCTTTCTCCGCGCCTTGTGGCTCCTGGTCCATCAGGTGAAAGATCTGAGCCTGGTGCCGTGGCGCCATCAGGGTTCCTTATTCTGGTGATACGTCTGTACAATCTAGATATACAATGTATGATGTATAGATATATAAATAGGATGTAGATATATCACTTAGATACATCTAATACATTCAATAGTTTTACATGCATTATAATATATATATATATATGTATATATATATGTATGTATGTATCACTTATGTCCAGAATATCTATATACATACATACATTTGACTTATGTCTATCATATCAATATACGTATCTGATTGACGGTTTCCATGTTCATGAACAATATTCCAAACAACCAACCAATGTATTTTCATTTGTATGTCGTCCTGGAGATGAATATAATAAGTGTCTTAGAAAATAAAAGTAAAACAAATACAAACATGATAATATTGTTGAATTACATTCTATGTGCTTCAGGATGGCAGAAATCCAGCACCCGGATCTTCAACAAAATCATCTTCAAAACTGTATCATCGAAAGCGCGCGCCCATGCCAAGTGTCTCATGTGCATCCACTACCTACTATATCAATTCCAGGTACTTGACAACCCAGCAAAACAGGAAATCATGGCTATCATTGGCCATGGCAACCATGGAAAAGCAATGGTTGTCGTTGCTGGAATTTGATCCTTTCTGTCACCGGGAAGAAAATGGCACTCCAGAAATTATTCTGCAGGCCACATGAATGCCCTTTTCTGAATAAAACTATCTAATCCTAGAAAATAGAGAGTTAATCCACAACCCAAGTTGTCCTTCAACATGTTTTTGCAAACACTGTTGTTGGTTGTAGGCCACCTGTTAGAATGCAAATATAATGTATACATGTAACTAATATTCATGTAGTAATGAATGATCATAGGATTGCATTAAATCTACAACATGGCCGTAGTTTCTGGCGCTGCGAGTTAAAACAAATCTGGGTCGTGTGCAGTGACAAATGTCCTGATACATGGCTCTGGCTCCACCTTGCATCCCCCAACCGTGGAAGACAAGAACGGACCAAAACAGAATCTGTGGTTCCGATTCAAAATGCCATAAATTAATAAAAACCTAAGCTTTTGAAAGCCATCCCCCGTTGTTGTTGCTTTTTCATTGCCAGGAAACAGGTCGGAAACCGCACAATCTCTCCACATCGATGCCTGGGGAAGTGCACATGAGATTTTGGTTGGACTTTTCAGATTCGAATGGAGTCCATTCTCATGAAAAGCAAAAAGATGGAAGAGCAAACAAACGGTTGAAGAATCTTTGGAAGATGATTTTGTTATTAAAAAGAAATGTTGTCGGAAGTAAAAGGCTTTGAACTCCCTGACTGTGGCATCAGAGATTTCTGTGGGTGAGCAAATGCTGCCATGACCCAATCACTGATATTGCACTACAATGAATTCATGCTCTTCCCAGACCAAGGGTTCTTCTCACACCCTTCAGTGATTCAGCCTCGCCGTTACTACTCAAACATCAACCAAATGGGCGATATCAAGAACCAAAAGTGTTCCACCAAAAAAAAACACTGAAGATTGGTTACTCACTATGTGGATCAACCATCCATATCAAGAACATTGGTTACTCACAATGTGGATTTGTCAAAACCCTGGTACTTTTGTGAACATAATAGCTGGGATGTCTAAATGCCCATCCGAACAGTTTTTATTCTTTGTAAAAATAGGCCGTTCCGAAATAGAACTCGTGAATCCCCAGCTGTTGTGCTTTAATCCTCTATTTCATATCCCCAGATAATCTTGGTACCTTACACTTGAGGGACAAAAAAACACTATCTTTTCTGTTTAATCGATCATTTTCCCTACCAAATCGTCATCATTGGTGACCTGATCCCAATTAAAATTGGTGAATCTCCAACTGTCACGAGATTTAAATCTCTTTCCCCCTCAGGAGGCTCTAGGAGACAAGAAAATCGCCTTTGCAATACCTGTTTTAGTGGCAAAATGCTTTGGAGACACCTTTTTGAAAAGAAAAATGTGTGTAGGATACATTTTCTTAATCTACAGTTGCTGTTGAACTCCTTTTGGAATCCATTTCTTAAAAAAAATGCTTTTGGGATTCACTTGCACCGAGACCACTCATGTTCCTTTTACTAAAGAAATATCCATCAATCAAAAAATGTAGATTTAACAATTTTGCAGACTTAGTATCCTTGACCCAACACTAGCTATGGCTACAACCCATCTTATTTTGGATGAGATCTTCTTATCCCTTGTCATTTGTTTTGGATTTTCTTCACTGCATGGCAAGGACATACTAAATTACAAGAAAGGAGAGCATTATGTCTTAGCGCCATGTTGTGCCACTACAAGGGCCAGTGCATGATATTCAAGAGTGATACAATAAGAATACAGGATAAAGAGTAGAACATTTATACAAACATGTATATATATATATATAGTTGGAATAATATCAATTGTTTAATCATTTAGCAATAGTGCTACATCTGTTCAAACCTACAAACACAAAATGGCAATGTATGGCACGGTGCAATGATTGATCCTATTGATTATTTACATGAGAACTCAAGTGATAGCTAGGGTCACCCGTGCTGCAGTATCTTAAAAAAATATCTTTTAAACAATGCGTAAACATCTAGCAATTTCCCATCGGGAAGAAGGTGCTAGCATGAGTTTTTGCTCTCATCCCGTTTCACTTCTTTTGGTGAGTCTGTTCCTTGCCATGGCTATATGTAGGCATATCCTTGAATATATTTTTTGTTTTTGATTGTGCTGGCCACAGGCGCATTCACCCATGGATTTTGATTGTAGCATTTTCTTTCAATATTATTTCCATATTAGCTGGACAACAATTGCATAGCATAGCATGAGAATAGCCTGATACAACTCACCACTTTGCAAAGGTAGTGCCAATGAAGAAAGTGTGCAATTTCCACAACATGATGATATGTCATGTATATGTATGTTCTCTGCTTGTGAAGCTTGTATGTGAGACTATTTGCTAAGTTTCCTGTTTGCTTGCATTGCTGGCTTGCCAAAGAAACATGTACATAGCAACGGCAAGTTCAGATAGACTGAACTGACAAAAACACAAATGTATACAAAGTTGATCGCCATTGGCTCCTGCATCAAACTGTAAGTTTGTGGAACGGCTATGCATGCGATGGGTTGAAGGTGGTCACTGTCACGTGCACGTAAGATTGATTTTGCCATATTGTTCTAACATTGGGTAAAAGTCTTCGTATATATTCCTAAAAGGTTGTGAAACATGTGTTTGCGCTGTACATATGTGAGAAGAGTGAATTGTTCCATGCCTTTCCATGATCGCTATTGGTTTGTGATGGAATTTGCACTTGATTGCAAGACTTGCTAGAGCCATTGAGATCTGCGCTCACACTTGTTTTATTCAATTTTGGCATGGCAGTTATAATTTCATGCCAACCATGTTGGTTCACACTGGCGAATCTTGGGACAATTTTTTATGTAGCCCTTTAAGATTTTGAACGTCTGATATAACCTTTGCAACTGCAACTATCTGCATCTCTCATGATGTTGCAAGGCTGTACTTTACTTGTTTTGCTTTTGAGGAATCACCAAATTTAAGCAATAGAAATACAGTTGCATGAACAAGTATACGCTGATGTCAAAACAAGCACTTGTTTAACATAGAGATTTACTAGTTTATTTCATTCATCATTCTTGGGTGTTGTAACACAACTGCGTGTATACATGCATATTCATAGGAAGATACACATTGGATTTGCTACTTGCCACGGGTCCATTTATAATCCGGTCTTGCAAAAGAAACCACAATGTAGCACCAAAGATATGGGCTCTACCTCCACCCCTGCTATGCTATTCGAAATAAACTGTCCCGAACCAGAACCGAAGGAAATGTATAGCAAATAACAATGCAACAGAAACAAGGGAATATATGAAACATAGATAAAATCAAGAACAAACTGGTTGTCAAAGAAAACATAAATTATCAAAAAACACCATTAAAAAAACTTTAAAAATGGGGGCCCCACAGGGTACCACTCTCAAAGATTCCTCCAGATTATCATTATCAGTCATCAGTATATCCTGAAGATATTTCAAACGCTGCAAGCTATGTCCAAAGATTCCTCCAAATAATCATGTTCAGTGTACCCCCAAGATATGTGGGTTATTCTGTAAGTCCCCTGAATAGGTTATCCCATCTATAAATGGATGAACTTACTATGCTTATTAACCACTTACGTTTCGTATAAATGCATGGATATTCAGAATATCCCATTCAGTATCCCATTAAGTCAAAATATACCCATTAATATGCCATGAAATCTCCATTAACATCCAAAATATATTTCAGATACAATGGATATAGCCCTAAGTAGGTGGTTATCCCAACTATACATGGATTGGAGCTAACTATGGCTACTAGCCACGTATGTCAAAGTTATAAATAGCTTTTATAATCACTTATATTTAGGAAAAACCATATCATCAATCAGTTATTCAGATTATGAACCCATTATTTCGGATATTGTCAAATATTATTTTCAGTTCGCAGATATTGCACAAGTCCCTGAAGTAGCTTATCCCATCTACAAATAGATAAATTAGTTGTGGTTATTAACCACTTACTTTCTGTATCAATGCATGGATATTCTGAATATCCCACTTATTCTATGTGGGAATCATTAACCATATGATCAATCAATTATATATTAGTAATATTTATTAATTACTTTATCAACCCATCCTTTAAGATCTTCCCAAAGTCATCTTTTCAAAGTCACCCGTCTCAGCCCAGCTACGCAGCAGTACCAGGCCATTATCCCAAACCACTTGGCCGAAACGGCCCTGCTTATTGGTGTCGAAGTATTTGAAGGCCTGCAGCTTGCTACTCCGAACAAAAGGTGATGAGAAAATGAGGGGGATCGACATTCATAGCTGATGGATGTTAGCTTGGTGAAACAAAGCTGATGTGAACATACAACAACAGACATGTCACTGGAAGCTGTTGAAAGGCTAGTATCCAAGGTTGTGATTGCCTTTGCCTATGGGTGTGGTCATGTACAGGATTCTTTCCCGTGGGAAAAAAAAAACTTCAAGTAATTTCCTGACAAAAAAAAAAACAAAAGGGGACTCGGCTTTGAAAAAGGCAACTGGCAAATATGTGCGGGCTTGCAACACCCATGGTAAATTTGTGACTTTGCCTGAGGTCTCCCGGATGTAGGATCCCATTGAAACATATTGAGATATATATCCAGCAACATTAAAAAAAAATGTCCGGCTGCGATTGACTTGGTCATGCTTCTTCCCCCTTTTGGACACAATGATCCCACAATTCTATAGTTGACCCATCAAAAAACAGCACTATTCTATCTCATTATACTGGTTGGTGCATAGCTTTTCCTGCTAATTATGGATTATCATAGTCCCAAACTAGAACCTTGTAGTACAAACTAGAACCTTGTAGTATAATAATATCCTTATTTCATAATCAACTAAACATCATTTACTGTATCAATTACATTCCCATATCTATCATAGTTAAAACTTCATAAATCATCACACACTTAGATATGGTTGATACTCATCATACTTTTGCATAGCTCAGTTGGTTGTCTCGCTCCCAAGGGCCATAGCGGCCATAGCGCAGGGCCGTGCCTTCTTCAGGGACCCAAACTTGGCGATGAACACGTAGGCCAGGGCCTGGATTCCTGAGTTTTTTTTCATGGTGTTTTTGAAGGGTTGTTCAACCAGTCAATGTAGGTCACCCAGCAACCAATATATGAAGGGGGGGGGTAATCACCAACAATCATGGGGATAGATCTGGATCGATATATTCTTTTTGGTAGCAACCCCATGTTTCAGTCTATCATCCACCATGTACTGTATGGGAGATGTCCAGGAGAAATCGTCCATATTTCACGGTAGAAGTTGTGTATGACCATCAACAGTGGGGATACTAACCACTAATAACCTTCAATAGTGGAGTGGCCCAGATTGGATTGATGCTAGCTCTATCGAACTAGTTCAATATTGTGAACAAAAATCAGCACGCAGAACTGCGGCACCACCTTTTAGCAATTCGTGGGTGAATTTGGAAAATGTCATTTAAAATGTCATAAAATGTCAATGTCTTCTGGGTTGCTATACCTCCAACTCCAACAATGGTGATCTACTATGATTTACTCTCCGTTTTGTTGATGATTGTCCCACCCCCCGAAAAGAAACTGGGCTTCGGATGGCTTCGGTCAATCTAATTGCTGGGTTGTTGACATCGGGCATGATTCAATGACAACAGCTAGAGTTGAAAGAAACCAATTTCTGCTGGATTCTTGGCTATTATTGCTAGGGTTTCATTTGGTCTCGGGCCAGTCCCACCAAGTCTACTTGCTAAGCCCTGCCCTGAGGCACGGTCAAAAGCCATGGCAATACCTCACAGCATAACACCATGTTTCATGCTTATATCACTATCTCATATACCTTCTCCCACTTGTCTTTTATCGCCCCCCCCCCGTTCCACGCGCATTGCCATGCATCCTGCCAGCTCCAACTGGCTGACGTCATCACAAAGCTCCTCCTGCAGGGCGATGGCGTGGAAGTCGGAGTCCGACAGGCTATCCACATCGGTGTAGCTTTTGGCGCCCGACAAGACCCGACGCAGGTCCAACGAGACCTCGAGGCGTTCCCAAGGGGGAAACGCAACAGTGGCAACCCGTGGATGTGATGGAAGAAACAACAAAGAAAACATGGTCACTTTGAATCAAGGATAGAGAGGTAAGAAATGGTAAGAATAAGATTGAAGCCAGCAACATTGCTCGATACATCCCGATTTACCAAAGAAAATGGTGGCAAATTGTTACGTTTCTGTTTTCTTTGGGGTGACCATACCTCCAAAACATATTTCCTCTCCCAGTCACATGTGCCATAGTCAAGTTACATGGGAATAATGCGGTATGTACGGTCATCCATCCCAGGTGGATGTTTACAAAAGAGGGATATCCCAGGTTTCATAGGGATTTCAGGTTTCATATACCCTCTGGTAAACTAACAGTTTGCTATTGAAAATGGACCATTGATGGATGATTTACCTATTCAAAATGTTTGATTTTCCATAGTTACTACCATTTATGGATGATTTCTACCTATTAAAAATGGATACCCTCTGGTAAACGTTTACATAACTATGGAAAATCACAATTTTTAATCGGAAAATCCACTATTTCAATGGCCATTTTCCAGTTCGCTATGTTAGTTGACCAGAGTCACCAGAGGGTATAACCATATAAAACCAATTAAATAGTTGATTTTCCCATTAAAAATAGAGATTTTCCCATAAAAAATTGTGATTTTCCTCAACTCATCCCGGGCCATTCTGATCGTCCCGAGCCCAAGGCACCGTTTTTGGATCCGCCGCGGCGTGTGGCACCTCGCTGAGTACGGCGTTTTCCTCGGCCCACAGCAAACCTGGCCAGCGATTCGTGGTTCTGGAGCGCCCTTGGCAATCTTCAACCAGATTCAAAGGGAAGATCGCCATTTTTTAATGGGACAATCAACTATTTAATGGGTTTTATATGGTTATACCCTCTGGTAAACTAACAGTTCGCTATTGAAAATGGCCATAGAAATTTCGTGGATTTTCCCATTAAAAATGGTGATTTTCCATAGCTATGTTACTATGTTAGTTTACCAGAGGGTAAGTGGAAAATAACCAACAACATGATACTTTAGATCTTTCAGCTGAGCATATATCTGGGTAAATTAAGGGTTTAGCTACGGGTGCACACTGTATCCACATGAACGTTCTCTAGCGTAACACCAGGTATATAGATGTGCATGCATACCCATGAACGTTCTGTAGCGCAGTGTCAACTACGTGTGCAGATCCACACCAAGACCACCCCACCCTACCCCACTCCACTCCATCAACGTGTTTGATCGTAGCAACAAGCACGTGTGCATGTGTGCACGCGGTATTGAACATTCTTAGCCCAGCCCACCCAACCCCACATATGGTGCGATTCTCGATCCGCTGGCACCAACATACATCTTACAAAAAAATGACGCTTTGCTCCGCATCCTGGCGGGCAGCACTGGCACAAACAACTATATAAACCTCCAGTTTCAACCAGCAACGGATTCTCTCCCCAAACTTCAAGGACGCGGCCAATGTTCAAACTAAGTACCAGTACCCCTCAATCTTCACTCCAAATAACAATTGAAGATGCATGTTGTGGTACCCCTGGGGAAAAAGAGAATAGATTTGATTAAAAAAAACGATAAAACCAAATAATAAATCAGTTGATGTAAACATGGATTTGCCAACACATTGAGGTAAACACCAAACATGGCAGTGTCAATCTGCAAACGATGATCGACCTGTGTATTTGAGGTACCCACATGTGCCCAGCCGTTTTTGCTTTCTCCAAAATGTCACTTCCAGGTCTCCCACCCTGATATATCAATATATTCAATATACAAATTGGTTCCCCCATCACTTTTGGGACACATGAGAGATGGCAGCAACACCTGATGCTTAGCACAACCAAAGTGTGTCTATACCTGGATGATTCTGGTTTCAACCCTTGATTAAAATTGGGATTTGTCTGTGGTTTATACATGTTTCTAGCTAGTTTTTCAATTATCTTGTTTTTTAGCAAATCTTGGTTATAACAATAACTACATCCCGTAGTGCTCCAAACACCCTCTGAGAAGGGGTTGAGGCCCCACAATTCACCATCAAATACAGTCTTAGAAGGTCTTTGGAGCCCAAAAAAACATCTATCATTCTTTTTGACTATGGCTACGAACCAAGAAATTCTTCACCTCCCGGCATTGGGCACCCTCCATTGGTCCATCTCCTCGCACCGCGCCTTCCCGATGTTCGCCCTCCATCTCTTCGCTGGGATCCTCCAACAGCATGGGCGGCTCTTCCAGGTGGACGCCTACGCGACCGCTGGTGCTGCAACCGAGGTTTGGGGGGACTGTCCCTGAAATTCACCAAGGGTACATCTGGGTATCCATCATGACAGTATTCCACTTTTTGTATTTCAAATTCAGGGTATCACCGAACAAGAGCATTTACAGCGGCAGGCGCAATCCACGTCCCTATGATGGTTACACAAGAATACTTTGGCTAAATCATGCTAAAACTATTACTGGTAAATCAGGGTAAATCCCTATCATCTCCATACCCCAGCCCAAAGTCCATCAAGTTACCATCATTCAGTTGGTTGACAGCCCTTTTTGTTGATGGTTGGATCATTGAATATCCCACTTCGGGACAGTGACCCATGTCCACGATTCAATGCTCCCCCCACATTGCTGACAACCTTATCCTTGCCATCTTGAATCCTGTATTGTTGATGACAGCACACCCGTGTTAGCTGGTGAATCTCCCTATGTCTTTTCTGATTTTCATAATTACCACGCAAATTTAGGATAATATTTTTGGTCGCCAAATACTCTCCCAAACTCAGGCAAACATATATCTTCAATACACGGCGCCCAGTGGTACCTTCTTGACCGTTGTCCAGCACTGAGTGTGAGCCGACCAGCTTTTTGTCGAGTCGGTTCGAACTGGAGGAGGAGGTCCGGCCATGTCCTCAGTGGCAATGCGCTTGGAAACTGAAACTGTACCCATGGGTGCTGCGCTATTGCATCCCCACGGTTTAATTACCTCACCATTACACCAAATACATATGTAACATACAGTACTCATATCTATAAATCAATACTATACTACATAAGTAACCCATGGCCACCATGTATGTACATCCATGATGCGAATACATAGCATAGATAAACAATATCAATCGATAAACATCATACTAAAACCCACACCAGGACCAATGACTATAAGTACATCTATAAATATTATAGATATGAGTACGTTATAGATAAATATTACAATCATCAATAGAAAAAAAAACATCGAAAAACATAGCATGAACACTCATCTTCACCCCCAAGCGTCGCAACCGCGGCGACGCCGACGGGCCCGCCGCTGCGGCGGTACCGGCGCCGTCGGTCGAGCGCACCGAGGCCGTGGACGAGGTGCGGAGGATGGCCTGGCTGGAACTTCCTGGTGTTTTTACACGGTGAACTTATGGTTTCCTAATGGTTAGCCAATTTGCGTAATCATTGGTTTAAGCATGGTTTCATACAGTGATGGTTTGATAATGATAAATCATGGTTCAATAACGGTTGCAGAATGGATAGTAATGGTTATGCAGAATGGATAATGGGAAAACATGGATTTACCACCCCCTCACACCCAGGCTTTTTTCGGATCAGCCACCATGCCTTATGGCCAAAGCTTCCTTCTCTGCTCGGAGTATGTGCCAATCCTCCTTGGACCTGATGCAAAGGGTGCAATTCAGAGCTCGTAGAGTCAATGAATCACTAGAAATCCATGTATGAATGTGTGTATATACAAATATGTCATAAATATATCGGAAATACAGTAACTCCCAACAACCATAGAAAACTAGAATATGGTGAAATCCTACTAGAGTAATTAGTGCTATTGATTTTTTTCCTATATTCTTTGAGTTCACTATGTATGTATATATATATATATATCATTATATCATATCTCTGATGGATTTTGAATAATTCACCAACCTGAACAAGGCAATTTTGGGATAACTACCCTGTTGCAGTGACGTCACAGTGAGGTCGTTCTAAATCACCCAGATGTATATATATATACAAATATGATCAAATATGTATGTTGTTCATGTAATCACATATATGGAATATGTACATGTATATTGAATACATCTAAATGTCCAGTTGAGACCCTGCCTTGATCTACATTGACCTTTCCTACACTTCCGGAATGGGTGAACTTGCCTCGCCCAGAGTCTCTATGGCAAACGGTGCCATCAAAATAGAGAAACCAACGAAATTGCTAATTGTGCGCTGGAAAATGCATGACAATGCCTAACCAAAACCCAATCCGACTATAATATAGTACTATAGTGACTATATTTCATGACCATACAACAATCCTACTTTAGACACTATATTTACTCTTCTATTTAAACCAGTTTGTCCCCAGAAAGAAAATCTCCAACCTCTGTGCAAGAACCGGCCCTGCACTCCTTGCGAACGGGGTTTGCATCTCCAGAAGCAGAAAGTCCCGATGCTGGTCGTACCTGACAAGTTTGAAGTCCGGCTTTGCAAGCTAATGAAATCTCTTAAACATCCAAGGTGTGACCTACACTTTCAAATCATGGATTTTAGAACTATAGTGCACATACGGCCCTCAAGCGATCTTTGATACCATCAAAGACAACTGGGACCTTCTATCTGACTTTCCAAAGATGAAAAACCAACGAATATCAGATGTTGGGATGTCCTATACCTAAACAACATGTCTATACGGCAAATCCACAGGCACAAGTAGACACAAAGGGATTGCAGGGTCTCTGGTGTCTGATGTCCAGATCTCATGTATCGTGTCAGAACAGCCAATCAAACCAACCACAATGGTCATTGCAAGCAATCGAACCCNGGATTGCAGGGTCTCTGGTGTCTGATGTCCAGATCTCATGTATCGTGTCAGAACAGCCAATCAAACCAACCACAATGGTCATTGCAAGCAATCGAACCCCACCTATGTTAACAGCAACACACATATGTTCTTGGCCCCGACTTTCCCAGACACACTCAAACAAAATCTTATCGAGAGTAAACAAAAATCCTAAAGACATTTGTTGAGCTCACCTGCTGATACAATCAAACTGCTAATCGCTTTGATAATTGAGGGATCTCTCAGCAAGCACATGGTGCGTTCATGGTGAGTTGGGCGTATCTTCACTAAAAGGTTCGGTAGGAACATGCCCAACATATGGCCAGGGATCAAAAAACCTTTTTGTCAGCCAAGGAAAAAATATCCATCCAGCACCACATGCAGTCCTTGGGAACGGGGTTCGCATCTCCAGCAGCAGAATGTCCGGATGCTGGTCGTACCTGACAAGTTTGAAGTCCGGCTTTGCAGGCTAATGAAATCTCTTAAACATCCAAGGTGTGACCTACACTTTCAAATCATGAACTTTAGAATTAAAGTGCACATGGGGCCCCCAAGCGATCTTTGATGCAATCAAAGACAACTGGGACCTTCTATCTGACTTTCCAAAGATGAGAAACCAACGAATATCAGATGTTGGGATGTCCTATACCTAAACAAAATGTCTATACGGCAAATCCACAGGCACAAGTAGACACAAAGGGATTGCAGGGTCTCTGGTCTCTGATGTCCAGATCTCATGTATCGTGTCAGAACAGCCAATCAAACCAACCACAATGGTCATTGCAAGCAATCGAACCCCACATATGTTAACAGCAACACATATGTGTTCTTGGCCCCGACTTTCCCAGACACGCTCAAACAAAATCTTATCGAGAGTAAACAAAATCCTAAAGACATTTGTTGAGATCACCTGCTGATACAACCAAATTGCTAATCGCTTTGATAATTGAGGGATCTCTCAGCAAGCACATGGTGAGTTCNTGCTGATACAACCAAATTGCTAATCGCTTTGATAATTGAGGGATCTCTCAGCAAGCACATGGTGAGTTCATGGTGAGTTGGGCGTATCTTCACTAAAAGATTCGGTAGGAACATGCCCAACATATGGCCAGGGATCAAAACCTTTTTGTCTGCCAAGAAAAAAATATCCATCCAGCACCACATGCGGTCCTTGGGAACGGGGTTCG
>BGPT01000165.1:64751-93174 GCA_003297045.1 Symbiodinium sp. clade C Y103 | reverse complement strand
AGGGATCTCTCAGCAAGCACATGGTGAGTTCATGGTGAGTTGGGCGTATCTTCACTAAAAGGTTCGGTGGGAACATGCCCAACATATGGCCAGGGATCAAAACCTTTTTGTCTGCCAAGAAAAAAATATCCATCCAGCACCACATGCGGTCCTTGGGAACGGGGTTCGNTGCTGATACAACCAAATTGCTAATCGCTTTGATAATTGAGGGATCTCTCAGCAAGCACATGGTGAGTTCATGGTGAGTTGGGCGTATCTTCACTAAAAGGTTCGGTGGGAACATGCCCAACATATGGCCAGGGATCANAGGGATCTCTCAGCAAGCACATGGTGAGTTCATGGTGAGTTGGGCGTATCTTCACTAAAAGGTTCGGTGGGAACATGCCCAACATATGGCCAGGGATCACAAACCTTTTTGTCTGCCAAGAAAAAAATATCCATCCAGCACCACATGCGGTCCTTGGGAACGGGGTTCGCATCTCCAGAAGCCGAATGTCCCGATGCTGGTCGTACCTGACAAGTTTGAAGTCCGGCTTTGCAAGCTCATGAAATCTCTTAAACATCCAAGGTGTGACTTGCACATTCAATTCATGGAGATAGAATTGTGGTGCATGTATATGAACCACTGAACAATTTTGGAATTATCCTCAACTCCAAATGTGGCCAGTGACTACTTACAAGCTGTGTCGTTTACACATATTTGCACAACCTATACTTATACAAATACATACATATACACGTATATGATTATATATATGATATTATATGTAAGTTTGGAGTGCCAGTGGAATCTCACGTAAAGATATGTTGTAATTATTGCTGATGACCAATGACCCCTTTGGAATTCAGCCAGGGTGTCTGAATAACACTTCCAATTGCACCACTGACTCATTGGTGGCTTTTTACACACCACATGCTCAATATTGGGATAAACATGTACTGTGCTGGTTGGTATCAAACCATTTATTTTCGAGATTAAGTAACATTTAACTCATTGACATTTGTATTTTTCTGATGGTTGTACAAGTGGCAATAAGCCATGCAGTCAAAGAGCTAGTTCCCATTTGCCGAAAGATTGCAGAGATTGGTTGAAGATACAATCAAATGGGTATGTCTGAAACGAGGGTACAAAAAGATCACATGATCTGTCATAGCCTTGTCAATTGCAAACAATGCGGTATGGCGGTTTCTGGGCAAGTCGGGCAAGCCCAACTTGTTCAAACACTCAGTTGCCCTGAAATTTCAACCACACTGTCAGGCATGCGTCATTTTGATACTGATACAAATGTGTTGGGGACCTTGAGACTTCAGCTATTCCAAGAAAAGCAATCCCGGCAAAAAATGTAGCCTTACATGTTGTCTCAGGTGGAAATCCCTTAGAATACATGGGTTTGTCTGAAAATAGTATATACCATATACCCCCAAATCCATTCACCACCATCTTCCCTGTCGACATTACCATCTGGGGATATACCCGGTGTTCAGACAAACCCATACAATGTGGTGCCACCCTGGCTACGCAGCACCTTGGATTGAAGTCACCAGTGATCTCGACACCCCCCACATGCCTTCGCAACATTTGCCTCTGCAGAGGAATGTCCGGGTGCTGGCTGTACCTGCTGAGAAACTTGAGTGGCAGCTCTCCAAGGCAACCCATCGATGTGGAAAAAAATTGCCGGCCATGTAAATTTTAAACTGCGACAGAATCCTGGTTGTTTCTTGACCAGAATTGGGGCCACTCATAGTATCTCATAGTTTTCTATTGGGGTACTTACAGTACAAGCTCTTCGGTTTTAGCCTTGTGATGGATCTTCTAGTCGCAGTGACACCAGGTGAAGCCTAGCTGCGAAAAATGGGTCTTCCTCAATTCCTATGGTCTCATAGCGACCGATACCTTCACTCCAATCCTGACGACCGGTTTCAAGATGTTTCAAGTCTGAAAATTCAGGCGACCAAAAAAATCAGTGGTTTTCTCAATGTTTATAAAGTCACCATATACATGGTGGATTTGCCATTGCAGAATTTTCACCCATTTCCATGGCATGTTATGGGACGGGCCCCATTTCCATCCCCAGGCCTTGGCACTGGCGACTTCTCCAGCAGACGGTGCCTGCCCGAAAGGTCCCGGTCAAATCCAAGTGCAAAAAGGTAGGTCTGAAGGAAGAAAACTCTTGGTTCTGATTATGACAACATGATAAACCAATGGTTATTACCTACAGCGGGAAGCCTAAGTCATACCTAAGTCATGCCCTAACTCCATTTCCGCATGGCACCGCTCTGTCCAGAAGTCGCGCCTAAGTCATGCCTACCCGGCATTTCGTATTGTCTACAAGCTTTTATCTATGATTATCAGTACTATTTTCACATTGTTTTAAATTTTCAAATAATTAAGGTCTTGAGGCATCTGGCCCTTTTTTCGGCCATTTTAAGAACAAGTGGGTTATCCCATCTATAAATGGGTCATAACTGAGGTTATTAACGACCATATATGTTCATGTACCCAATCACTGTGGGAACATCATTGGGACATATTGAGGATATAATGGGATAATATGGGATCTATACCCAACAATTACGGTTACCATCCCGTCATTGAATTGGCAAGCTGGGAAATCCCATGGAAATGGAGGTTTATAGCTGGGAATATCATCGAAATAAATGCTGGATTTCCAGCCAGCAACATTTGACTACCAAACGAAAAAGTAGTAAAGACTGATTGATGCTGAATGTAAGGCCATGAAATCTCATAAACCTGTAAGTTTACAGGTCATGGACTCATTCTTGGTAGACCTTGCTTTTGTTGTTGTTTTGAATCTGTTGCCTGGCGTGTTTGCCGATAAACATACTGCATTTGTTTTGCCAAAAAAGAGAACTACCAATGTACCCGTCAATTTGATCATTCATTCTCCAGTATCAACCCATTCTTCGGGTACCAATTTGTTGGGGTTGCACCGTCCCAAGTCCCGTCCCAAGCGCCGTCCGAACGTCACCGGTGGTTGCTTCACCATCGCGCGCCTGTGGTAGACATAGCAGTCAATGGGCTGAACATACACTAACGAACATAACTGGTTGACACCACCTTGTAGTCGACATGGAGATGTAAGTTGCCGGAAAGCAACTAATCTACCCTCAGAAAACAAGATGAACAAACCTGAATTCTGTTGTTTTGAAAAATGGTTTCTCTTTTGGACATGGCTGTACTGCGGGGATCCGTTTCATCACCCTGCCCGGCAACACCATTGGTGACATGTCAAACATGCGTAAATTTCAAGGTCTTGCAAGCAAGTCCTTGGATACTTCTAGACCCCTCTATGATTGCGACGCTCACTGTTCTTATTATACTGGCATGTGCATCCCTCCTAGGTGGTTCAGAACTGTTTGTAGTTCACTTTGTCACCTATTTTTTGTCCTGTATCCCTTGTTATAAACTCTCTTATTGCCCACCTAGACCTCGTGGATTTGACCGAGACCCACCAACCATCTCAGGAGTGTTCGAAACCCATCATCCCTCTTGTAATGGCTGGTTGCTGGAAATTCCAATGATGGGTCAGCACTCCTAAAATTGAAACCTACAACAATGAATCAATATGTGATAAATTATATTAGGATATAACACGGTGAAATTGCAACATGTGATATGACATGTAACATTGTAACATCATATATTCTAATTTTTACATATCAAAACAAATTCTACATATAAATATCAGCATAGACATAGATATAATTATATAGATGTGTTTTGTCAAAACGTGTATATATATCCATTATATATTATTGCACAATAAATACCATAAAAATAGATGATACACAAATCATTTTGTATTCTATCTACATTGGTGATTTCTCCCCATGTTTGATGCCTAGACCACGCCTGCTTCGAGGCCGATCTTCGTAAAACATCGGAGCCTCCTGAGGTGTGTGTGTGTGAGTGTGTGTGTGTGTGGGGTGTGTTAGCAATAATCGTCATTGTCTATATTTTTCCTATTTCTCATGTGATGTAGAATAGGCACTTAAACAGTCATATGATGATGATGAGGAGGATGAGGATGAGGATGAGGATGAGGATGAGGATGAGGATGAGGATGAGGATGAGGATGAGGATGATGATGATGATGATGATGATGATGATCAAATTTCATAATAAACATGTGCGTTTGATGATGTTGGTAGCTCGTTGGTTTCGTTGATTTCGTTGGGGTCACCCTCCGTCCTGAGCCTTGTCGTGGCGCCATGGGTGCCACGGGTGCCAAGGTGCCCAGGGCAGCCACCGAAGGTGAAGCATCTGGAATGCTATCTTTCCGGATCTTCGGATGACTGGCACCCAGACTGGGACCTCAGACGTCGGCGCTTACGGCTGCCCCGGCACTAAGGCTGGTCCTTGTGGAGGAATTAAAAACTGGACCCTCCTAAGTACCTAGAGATACGGGGGAATACACACAGTACTTTTCGGGACTTTAGATACTTTTACCCACTTTCATGGGTACTTGGAGATACTTGGAGGGCAAAGTGGCCTCAGTGAAAAAGGTTGGCTTATAATACCCACTTGGCTATACGGTAACTACATTCAAATATACGAATCTTTAAATATACGAACAAGTATTTTAGACATTTTAGACTACCTCCGGGAAGGTTTTCCATGGCCCGCCCGGCCATTTAAACATACGGAATCCAATTCATTTCAACATACCGTAATTAAATTTAAATGTACAAACTGGTATTTCATACTCCCTCCGGGGCCTCGCTGTCTGGCCCGCCCTCCACATATTTAAATATCGTTACCGTATAGTTGTAAGCATCATACACCATAGTTATTGGAGTTATGTTCACCAGCTTAGCATCTAGGGGGCAAGCAAAAATCCATCATGTATGGAGAACTTAACCGGCATTGATAGAGGATTTCCGTGCCAGATGTTGAAAAACATGCAGCAACAAAAAGATACAAAAAGCACATCTTCATCAAGCAGCGTCGACTTGGTCGTCGTTCAGGTCGCCTCAGGTTGAGTCGGTGTTGCGAAAAGTCGATGTGTCACGCATGCGGAACTGGGGTCTGTTACGGGCTTGTGATTGCAACACCGAAAAGACATGGGAATTATGATGTAATTCGGAACCTATTTGCAAGATAGGATACCACATATAACCAATTGATGGGGAAGTGGGATGGAAAATGGTATGATTGTGTATGATTTCACCACCAAACATAAAGGTTTCACGGATGAAGAAGGGGAAAAAATATCTTCACGACTAAACATGAGGCTATCTTTTTATTTATTGAAATACAACGAAAATTACGGTCTTATTAACTGCTTAGTCATTTAAACTACAGTAGGGAAATAAATCACCACTAACATGCATACAGAGTAGACATTTCGAGAACATTTTATGTTCTAGTTTCTTCGACATGATTGTCAGAGGGGGAAATCCAACACCAATTGAACAGATTATTATTGCAAGGAGACGAAGATTCTCCAAAAAAGTGGAGGAACCAATGGGGAAAAACTAATCAGGTTGAGCCTATGACGGAAGAGTTGCCTTTTGCAGGTGGGCTCAATCCCTATGATTCTTATGTATCCCTTCCCCTTCTTTCAAAACAAACAACAAGAAAAGCTCGATGGAATGTATTGGATATTCTTGATATATCATTTTTTGGCGCCCAGTCGTAGTGCTAGTGGGTATTTTTGTCAGAATTATTCTTGATCAGACGATGGGGTAAATATGGATAAATCAACATGTGGTACTCCCAACTGCAACCTGTCCTTCATTCCCCAGGGAATAGTTCACCTGCAGATCCTGAGGCGTTCCTCATGTTTAGTGAGATGATGACATGGACACAAACAACTTACTGGTGCTTAGCAGGGAATGAGGGAATGACCTATAATAACCATTAATAATCATCCCATTCCCCCATTCCCTACTAAGCACCAGAAAGACAAAGCAGACATTACCTCTGAATGACCATCTCCATCCTTCTTGTCATCCTTGGGGTCAGTACTGCACTTTCATCTCCTGAACCCAATGCTATCACTGAACGCTCTCCTTCTGTTTCCGAAGAGCAGCAACCAGCGTATCACCAAAGTCCCCGTAAAATTTATCGAGCAACCATGCTTCACTATCCATAAAGCCAAGTTATGGTACTTTAATATACGTTTGTCATTTTATGCATGGAGTATTTCACGGTATTCTATGCACGCAACACAAACAGCACCTACACCTCCTAAATCCAACAAATGTAACGCGCATGTTGATGGCCATATCCAATTGCAGAAAACCACCAATTTCAGAGTCTACAGATTTGGGGTTCCATCTTATTCACTTGCAAATTCACGTGGTACATCAACACGTGGAGTATTTCATGCTGCTCTTGTGCTTTTAATGGTATGTTGTGATATTTCATGGTGTTCCCATGCTTGGTATGTTGTGTGTTTCTTGTACAGTAATATTTCATGTGCCCTCTGGTAAACTAAGATAGGAACGAGACATCACCATTTTCCACAAGGTAAATCATAATTGGGCCATATTGGGCCACAAGTTGAATTGCCAAAAGGTATTGCAAAATAGCACCGCATACCACTTAAAGATTCTAAATCCAATGATAAACCATCTCCAAAACGGCAATTTTTTAATGGGCGCGATTTCAACCATCCCCAAATCATAGGTTTGTGGCATTGGGTTTCCAACATCCTAGATGACTCACTTATTAAAAAAAGATACATTTGATACATTCATAGATGATTTACCACCATATACATCCATATTCCGTTTAGAGATGATTAACCCTCCTGCAAACTGACATAGATGTGGAAAACCCACCATGAAAGTAGATCATGTTCCGAACGGGTGAAACCCCATGCGGTAAAACCACATCTATGTTATTTCCGCTTACCCAGCATGCCAGATAAAAACGTTGCATTTCCAGCATTTTCCAATAGCTACCCTCTGGTAAACTAACAGTTCGCGAACTGGAACATCACCATTTTTAATGGGAAAATCATCTATTTCTATGGCCATTTTCAATAGCCATGTTAAATTACCAGAGGGTAAATCACATCTATCGCCAGGACACTGATCTCCCCTGTCTTCCCAAAGCAGTTCTTCTGCTTCGGTGCCCTGACGTGGTCGAGGGCTGACGAAGAAAAAGAACGAGGGGCCCAGTTCGGATTCTACAGTGGTGAGCCAAAAACATGCTGATTTAGGCTGCTTAAAGTCTGAACATATGAGGATTTATAACCTGAACATGGTAGTTTAAGCTGCAAAGATTGTGAAACATAAGGGTTTCTAGGGTTATTTTACAAAGAAAATCGGTGGAAAATGTTGATTTCACCAAGAAAAGGGGAAACGAGAAACAAGTTTGATTCATGGTTGATTTGCTAAGGTAGTTTTTAAGAAGGTTAGCTACGACATATGGTTGATGTATCCATAGTTCGTGGGGTGGACATCAACCAACACACAAACATAATGCCTTGGGGCACCACAGTCGCATCCAACCGATCCATGGATCAGGATACGAGCACATAGGGTGAATTATCATGGTGAACATATGGTCACAAAATATGGTACACCATTCCATCCACTGCTTAATCATCATTTTCCCCAGTTTTATGGCTATAATTTGGGTATACCGGTATACCCGATTTTCAGATTAACCCACATGGATCCACATGGGTGATATATCGATATGAATCAATATGGCGTTGTCTGAAAATGGGGGGGGGGCGTCACCAAATCAGCCATGGTCACTTCAGTAGGAATACTGATGCTTCACCAATGGATTTAGGAGACCCTATTTTTACACAACCCATATGGTTGAAACAGATTGTACTTATAGTGAGAAACATGGGAATTGAAACAACTAATATGGGAAAGGTAAATTAATATGTATGCTTCATGGGAAAACACTCTTCTGGAATATGATGATGTAAGCTGTTTAGGAATGCAAGTTTTGTCCTTTCCCTTCTTTGTGGAAGAGCATACATATGTTAAAAGAGGAAAAATCTAGCAATAGATATCCAACAATAGATGATCAATTTTAGTTTCCAGCATGTTTGTGATTTTTGCTGGCATATTTCTTCATCAAACACATATATATTCTTAGTCCATCCCAAAATGTAAATTGATTCGACGCATGGTTCCAGGCTGAAAGGCAAAGACTACCATGGAAGCAACAACCAGTTTTGCTGGAGATGGAGTGAATGAAACGATGAAAATGAACCTATACTTTATTACTTTAGTAAAGCAACTTAGCTAATTAATGCTAATTATAGGACACCAGCTTGCAAACAGTCTTGCAAACAGTTCGTTTGGACTTGGACGAGCGGAGCTGTTTAGCGAATCCACTGATGCGCCAAAGGACAGACTAGTCTCTGTCTTCCATGAAATGATCAAACCAACCAACTGTTCAATCCATCGACGCATCCTATCTGGCCAATGATTACAACCTGTGTCATCAAACGTGGCAATGGAAAATCCCCTAGGCTTTCATGGGAACATCATCGATCAGGGAGGTTCAATTGCCAAGTTTGATTCCCGGAGCGTGTGCTTCCCTAACCTGAAATACGTCTATTTCGCTATGATTTCCCCAGGAATCGATGCATCAATCGATGCGTCTCTGCCAAATTGAAGACATTTGAAGAGTAGCCAATGACTTAAGCCACATCTAGATATGAACAGATTTCTAAGGTGTATTAATTCATATTTACTCATATCATATCTACATGTCTATCACGAAACATATGCATACAAAAATGAATCATGCTCATTATATGGGTCTGTCCGAAGATGGGGTGTACAGGAAAAAAACTGATACACCATCAATTTGGGGGTATGTGGGTATCATATTTTCAGACAAACACAAAGCATTCATCAAATTCCGCCGAAAAAGCACACGAAAAATAAACAAACTCAAAAGCCTAAGCTCCACTCCCACAATGGGGACAAAAAGCCTCTAGGTGCTGCTTGAAGAACAAATTCCACCTCAGGCACCAGCTGTGACTGATTTGGCCATGGGTACTTCACCATTAATCCATGGTGATTTAAACTTAAACGCCTAGAGAAATGAGATAAATAGGCCAAATGAGGGACTTGCTGTATGCAATAGTAGCGAGATATAATTACCGAGGATTAAGAACTATGAATAAGTAATCCATCAATAATGTTCCCAACCAAAAAAATAACCAATTTAATGAGTCGGGATATAACCATTCATCCTGTTGCCACGTCAAAATCCTCAAACAACCCCTATAACTCAGTATGGGCGTTGTTGTTAAACAGTTCGCACTTGGATGTTGATGGCTTCACATTAACCACATTATGAGTCTCAATGGTTCTCGGATTGAATCTGGGAAAAGGATGGAAAAGGTAAATGCGGTGTGATGCGGTGTAGGGCTTGCATATGATAGGACCCTGTATCTGGTTGTGCAATTTCCAGCCACATTGTGAATTTACTCTGTGTTTTTCTTTTTCATAGTTTCTAATGTTTCCAGTGATTCCAGTGGCTTCCTCTTCGGAATCTTGTGAACATAAGATATGAACAGAAATCGGTGTAGAATCTTCAAGCCAGCGAGCAAAAGATGATACTTGCAGTCTCAAATAAAATGGTACACTGGAAAACCATGGAAAACCCAAATAAAAAATGACTACACAAACCTGTAATGATCGTTGAAACGGGCTTCCCTCATGGTGTTTACCGCATTTTGGGGCTAAGTGGAGGGAGGGGGGAACTGTCCAACAGTAGACGTTGACGGGAAAATGTGTATCCACTTTTCATCCCAAGTGCTCATGAACCCATGGGCTGATTAATTGAACCAAAAACATCAACCATTCTTCATGCTAGTTTATGTGCATGTTGATGAATGTCCTCCCCCTGTCATTGGTCGTCGTTTGGCCTTACCAACTTCCCACTGAACTTCGTACAGTACGTGGTGCCCCAGAGTTCTGTTGGGTGGTTCATAAACCCACTTAATGCATACATATTCATCATATTACAAACACACTTACCAAACACCAGGCAACCATAAATCCCCATATTTGGTTGGTGAAATCCCAAATCGTTTGCTGTTTGTTTAATCCTATTGACCTTTCCCAACTGGGACACCATGGTCAGACTTTGCAGCACGTCCAAGTGAAACACGGAAAACACCCGTACTCTCAGGTCATTGCACTAGTTGGTTGAGAGGTTTATCATGGTTTACCTACCATGGTTTATCATAATCCTCACTCCATTAGCAATATACCCTCTGGTAAACGAATTGTTCGCTCTGGAAAATCACTTTGTCTTTTGTAGCTAAATGAATCATATCTATTCATGTACCATGGTTTCCCCCTTTTCCAGTTCGCAACCTGTTCCTTTACTGGAGGCTACCTCACAATCCCCAAAAATTGAGCTAGTAGCACAAATAAACCAATCAAGCATCATGTATCAACTATATACCCCCGTACTTTTGGCGATGGTTAAACTGCTGATTGAGTTGAATTCTAGGAAATCCTGTAAAAAGTCCAACGAAGCAAACTAATTTGCTCAATGATTTTTCGTAATCCATGGGCACCCGCTTCCACAGCGAACTGTGAGTTTGCTGGAGTCTAAGTCTTCCACAATAAATCAGCTAGCAGCTAGTCGGAAAAAAAAAAAAAAAATCACCGGACAAATTCACCAACCAAACAGGCCCTGGCGGTTTTTCGCTTCCAGTGGCTCTTCGAGTAGGAATTCGCCTTTGCCGTGGCCATGGCCACGGATGCAATCGATGATCTTGAAAACCTGGAGACGGAAAGTGGATGCCGGTTGAGATTTGAGCATTTGAGGCCATGGTTCACATATTGGATTTGAGTGATCCACACCAAGCACAGATTGTAGTTAGATGAATTTGGTATACCCTTCCGTAATCGAATATAAGCACGAAATATCACGAAGACATCCCAAATTATAGTTATATAGACAGATAAACATACAGATTCTGCATTGCTTGATGATTTTACCAAATGCTATCCGCTTAATCCGCAAAGCTGTTCTCATAGGTCTTTGACCTATCCAATACAAAGCTGCTATTAAGCCAATTAGCGTAACCGCAGAGGGACCATGGTCAAAACATGGTTTTTGGAGGTTTTTGGGGTTCTTACTCATTCTGCCATCATGACCGGGTATCACACATCATCGTGGTCCTAAACAACAACCCAAACCTAGGATTCAACTCTTTAGCTCCTTTTCACTTTAACTGAACTTTAAATATCCCCTTCCAGAAATTCCATGAAATTCCATGAAATTCCCAGATTCGGGCCGATCCGGGGATCAGTCGTAAAATGTCATCATGAAACACGAGGGATTCGTTGCACCTGCTTGGAGGCTGCGTTGCACAACTCCTGGCAGATCCCAGATGGGAGGGTCTGGAGCGTAACTTCCTGGACCAGTTCGATTGCACTGTATGTTCAAATATAACTAGATTCTATCATTCCATCTCGATATCTTTTAAGATGAAATCCGATCTTCTTTGCTGAATTTTACATCTGCACTGAAACAAACATGTATACTGACCTTTCAGAGAAACGTATATACATATGTATATATATATATATATATTGTATGTATTGTAGTAGGATTTTACTTTTCGATCTTGTTGGACGCTACTATTCAGAAACTCCTTATAACTACAACAGCCCTGCACTAATTCTGACCAGTTGTTGGGCATAGGACTGGGATGTGCATCTTCAAGACTTCTCACCCTGATCTATTCAGTTGATCAGTTGCAACACCCGAAATGTCGTTCCTTTATATACCGCCTAAGAACTGGATTTCCAGTGCATGGATCAGGACAATCAACCCTGCCAGGGGTGTCTTGCAGCGCAAAAAGTTCTGATTCCAGGATTAGAGGCACCATCCAACCCCCACAGGTCATATCCATGGACCGCTAGACCTCAAAATGATACTGTACTCGAATTTCTACACTCTTCTAGGTGGCAAGTTTTCACTGGGTTTCAGTTCTTCAGCCACTTGAGAAATGTCAAAAGCCTATTTGAAAATCCGGAAAACATACCTTTTTTTTTGTAAATGGAGATTCCCAAGTCATGGACTTTGAAAGTTCCAATAGTGGCAGGTGGCTTGATGACACCCCAGAGTCCCCAGAAACAAATCAACCAGCTGGTAGTATAATCAAATATCCACAGTTATATCATCGTATTATCCTTTAACATCACCGTAAAATGGCCGTAAAGTGGCAGTACATCACGAATTCCGCCCTTTTTGAAGACAAAATGTCACAAAATATGAAATGCCCAGATTTTTGCTGGTTAAAATCCCTGTTACAATGCTCTAAAATCTCTACATGACGGTTAAATCCGCATGATTCAGAACTCATCCTGCCGATCACTTTCTTTATCGTCCTGCAAATCGATGTGCAGCGAGGACAGTGAAGAGTCCCATCGTGTGCGGGTGACCTTTGCAGCGGAAGTTTGGAAGCAGTAACTGCTTCACAGGAGCACCTTCACATAAGCAAATGCTCTGTGAAAATTGAACGGATAACTTGTAACTAGGATGTGCTGACACAACACCAAAGCAACATATCTGGATATAGCCTCTACGGACATTTTGGCACATCAGCAAATGTTTTTTTTTTGGCAACACCCAAAACGATGTTCGTAAAATCCTTCTCAAGTTCGATGACACCAAATAACACGTTCTCTTGGAAGTCAATGCCGCCATTCGATGCTGTTGGCCAGAACTTAAGGTTGGCAAAGAATACTTGGGCATTATCTGCTGTTTATTCTGTACTTGGGTGTTACATAAATATATGTATAGTACATATATATATATACATTTGTTTTCTCTATGTTTATCTGTTGTCACGATAGTTGTCCAGTTTGTCCAGCCTCTGAAAACCATTCCTCGTTCTTTCTGACCACTGATGAATGTGGTAAGCCTGCAGATTAATGGTTTCAGCGCCCCAAACACATCACAGCCATTGGCGGTCTTCATCAGCACTTCTTTAGGGATTTATCAAGAAATCAAAGCCACCAACAAGTCATTTATCTTTTATGTCCTGCAAAGGTTTGACAAAAAAAGAAGTTTGGCCTTCCTCAGAAGGTGAAGTCTTCCAATTATCCGTTGGTTTTTCACCCCCTTTGACTTATTGGGCTATATCCCCATCAACACAACAGTCAACCAAGTTGAAAACCTTAGCTATGATAAATCAACTCTTCTCTCCTATGTTTTCTTGTTTTTGGTGAAGAAACTCTGCCCCAAACGTGGACCATCCCATCATTTTCCCCGAGCTGTGACAAAGCCCACCTTGCCCGTATGCTGGGGATCGAAGTAGGCGAAAGCCTCACGCCAGCGGCGCAGCCCGGGTCTTTCTGTGTTCGAATGCTATCGACCAATGAGGAAGTCCTTACCACCAATCAAGTGTCTGCCAGGCTGCCCACATAGGCAGCAAATGTGATTGTATGTATGTACACATGTACATCTTTGTGATTAGTTGTGTATAGTTAATGCAAACATACAAATTACATCAAATTTTAATATATTGAATGTGAACACAAAGAAATACATGATGTAGGAATGGTTGTGCTTAACGTGACATATGCAAATAAATACGTATATAATATATACATATACATACACATTGAGACGAATGCACATCACCATGTGGAAGTCTTGGTAGTCATTGGTAGTCCACAGCTGGTGAATGGAGACACTAACCCTATAAACATTCATAGGAGTGTTGTGCCCACCCAAATCTGATAATGCATCTATCATCTAACTAAATCAAACATAAGCATTGGAACATAGCCTATTAGGATAAACATACTTTGATGATCCTGGAAATTCAGATTGATGCTTCGCAACTGTATTGTTTTAGGGAACTCGCATGAAAAAAAATGGGTTCGAAGTGGTTGAATGGTCTTGGTGCTGGGAACATCTCTGGTCGTTTGAACCAACCTTTGAACCAACCTTTGAACCCATGGACCCTGCATCCCAAGTGGGATTAATTAGGACTGAAACTCATGCATAATGTGGTAAACCCAATAAACCATCGCCACGTCATCATCATTTTCATGGGTGGGATTCCAGCCATCCCCCAAATGGTATAGCTTTATGGCCTTGAGATTTCCCACATGATTTCCAACTACCATCACCGACCGTTTCAGTCATCCAGCAAAGGACACAATACAAACTTAGTTTCAAACGTATTCAGCGCTTGCACGGAGAGAATTGAAATAATAAACCCTTATGGATCCAAACACTGTCTGAGAAGCTACGGCTAACCCCCTAGTCATCATACCCCAAGTCGTACTTCCTAAGAAGCTACTTGGATCCATAGAGAATAATATACCCTCTGGTTATTCAACATGGCCATGGAAAATCCCCGAACTAAATGGAGGCTTCTAATGGGGAAAATCATCCAAAATTAGCCAGCTATTCCATGGCTATGTTAAATAAACAGAGGATATCATCCATATATGGAGGTTTCCTAAAATAGTGGTACCCCCCAATCATCCATTTCTAGATGGATTTTTCATTATATACCATCTCTAATGGGGTACCCCCATTTTAGGAAACCCTCATATATATATAATTGATTGATGATATGGTTAATGATTCCCACATAGAATAAGTGGGATATTCAGAATATCCATGCATTGGTATCATCCATATATCTCCAAACCTGGGGCCATCGGCAGCCCACCACGACACCATTTGATTCGCCAAGCCACGCGGGCCAGAGAACCGCAGTGCTCCACCAACTTTTCAGCCAGTGGGATGAAATCTCAGCGGTTGAAAAACCACGGGGGATGGCTACCTACCTGACCCCTGGGTGAAACCCTGGAGCTTCAGCCCAGGAATGATACACTATGGGAAGATCACCATTTGTTTATGGGAAAATCACCATTTTTAATGGGAAAATCAACTATTTCATGGGTTCTATATGGTTATACCCTCTGGTAAACTAACAGTTTGCTATTGAAAATGGCCATAGAAATAGTGGATTTTCCCCATTAAAGATGGTGTTTTTGCCATAGTTATGTGAGTTTAAAGGGAAGGTAAGTGGGAAAAATCACCAGTGTTTTGACATTGACCCTACTGACCCAGCTGGGGTTATGAACCGCGGTCGATTCTTGGGGCTGAAGCACCATGTAATCATTTTCGATTGCTCCCCTCCCAATGTGGCTTTGTCTCAATTTTTTACAAAGAAAACCACCAATAAAAGACCTGAATCGGAAAGAAACATCAGGCTCCAATAAAGTAAGTGGTATGAAATGCTGTCCAAAGACACGCTATCCATTGTCACGATTATATATATGAGTACGATATACATGATATATGGGTTTGTCTAAAGAAATGGTAGCTTCAAATCCATTAATCATCTGAAAAAAACATGTATTTCCCTAGCAAAATGCTATGAACATGGGATTTTCACGAATTTCCCCTTGCAAAATACATGTTTTTGTGTGAAAAAACGCTACATTCAGATGGCCAAGTCGCTGGGTGGTGCAGGTGGTTCGCCTGGCTGGACAATTCAGTCCAAACAACGAGAGGTATGTGGGTTACATGGAGGAATATATGTATCTGTGTATGCAACATATAAAATATACATATGTATATATATATATATGTATGAATATATTAAACAAATCAAACATGATATTATGTATCTTAAGTTCTATGTATTTCTATAAATATAGTCTTTGGGACCATATGGAGATTTGCTTTTGGTAATCGAACAGTTCGCTATGGACAATCATACATTTGAAGTAGACCATCTACACATCAGCCGTTTTCCATAGCTATGTTCAATTTCCGGAGGGTAAGATGCTTTCCTGCAATGCAAAATCGAATGGTAACCATGTTTAATTGGGTTTCATCGTCTAAAATTCCTCTTGACCATTCGAAAAAATGAGGCTCTCTATGGCTCTCTAGCTAAAACTGCCGTTTCATCAGGTTAAGGGCAAGATGATGAAAGAATTGTGCAAAGGCCAATGGAGGAACCAGCAATGCTTTTTCAACCTACAAACATATATGGCTATGAGTGCAAACCCTGGGACCCTAAGATGTTGATTCCGCCAAACATGATGATAGGTTTTGGCCCATCTCCATATTATCAAAAACATCGACGAAAACAAGGTTCATGATTCATGATGGATATGATATACGGTAGGTCATGTTGATACATTCGTTGGAGTTCGAAAATTGGAACCTGAAAAACAACACTGGAAAAGCACTTCAAGGTTTCACCGAGCATCTGCTTGTGAGATTTGAACTTGACGGGACACGTCTTGAGACTTTGTGTTGCTATTGCCTTGAAAGACAGACCATCATAATACTTTTAATATCTTTTAATAGTCCTCTTCCTCCTGCTCCTCCTCCTCTTCATCATCATCATCATCAGCATGATAATCATCAAACATGTCATCTTCATCACCTTTGACTTGCTGGTTTGCTGCATCCTTTTTTGGTAAGTTCAACGTGCTGCTTACCACCCATCCTCGCGCAACGCGCAACAGCGCCCTGCTGAACCTCAGTTCATCTGCATTTTCTCAGCATCATCAGAGCTGTTGCTCCAGGTGCCGTGACTCCCCTCCTGGAGTACAAAAACTCGACCTGTGGATCCTGGAACAGCTCCAGGTGGAATCGGGGGAACATCAACCATGCTGTTCCGGAACAGCTCCATCACCTGATCCAACTTCTTAGGAAGCTGCATCTCTTTCCAGGGCATCGTTGTCGCGTAAATGCGAGCTGTTGGTTGCTCTGGGGGGTAACCGATACTCCATGCTTATAACTATGGTTGGGGTAATGAAATTAGGAGTAAAACCTAAGGGGCAATTCTATATGGTAATCCGTGGTTATGTATGGTTATAACTATGCTTCTACCAATATGGTCGTTAGAAAAAAAACATATCCGTACCCAGTAAATAATTGCAAATTACTCTTCTGCATCGTTACGGGGGTCACTATAAGTCTATAAGTCAATCAAACACATCTCATCATCTTCATCATCGCTACTTGCAGGTGCAGTTCCAGTTATAAGTGGGTATATACCCATAGTCATATAGGCTTTACATTTTCCCAACTTCTGAGGGTTACAACCATAGTTGCCCATGTCAAACCTCAACTGCGCGCCTGTCTCGTGCGGTCCCAACGAAGCCTCTCGACCTTAGAGGGAAGACCTGGGATGTTCCATGATGTTTTATCAAAATGCCCTCTGTTAAACACACAAACGTGGACATTTTACTGATGATTTACCTATTAAGAATGGTGATTTACGTGGCAAACATAGAAACAGCCATGGAAAATCACCATTTTTCAAAGGTAAATGAACGAACAATAAACTAAATGGCCATTTGGATCCATTTGGGCTTTTTTTTGGCTACTGTGGATGGTTGCGAAACCCTGCGCCAATTGGTTCGTGCAGGAACCAGTTGATGCATATCATTTTTCGAGTCTAGTCTAGGATTCTGGATTTTCTTTTCTTGGATGTATTCTTGTTTGGATTGCACATCCTGAATATGCAATATCTTTGTATAATCCGAGTATATCACTATAGTTAGAGATTCAATAGACTCATACACAAGTACTTAGAAGTTGGCTTGGTCATTGCCACAGTAACTATGACCACCAGTCCATCCCATTCCCAAATCTTCGAATCCCAGGGGCTGATGGGGGCATTGAGAGGAGGTAAAATGCCATCCCAGTCGTTGCGGATGCTGGGGATACTGTGCTCTCTCGCTGACGCTGTCAGCTGACTAGTTGTGTTCTGCGACGCGGGCAGGCGAGATCTGGGCACCCGATCTGTGTCGCTGTCGCGGTCACAATGCATTCATGGGACATTAAAACCACCTGTGGACCCAAAATCATCAAAAAATCACATTGAACTGAGGGAAGCACGCCCTGCTCTCAGGGTTTCTACCTTCTAAAATCTCGTCACAGGACCCTTGTATCGGGCTAGATCAGCAACCATCAACAACCATGAGCCAAGGAAGAAAATGGCCGCTTCCCCTGTGTCTGCCCAGCTAAATGCTGGTACATGGATGTACATGTGTCATTTTCACACGGGGATGATCGTCATTACCCTTTGATAAACTAACAGTTTGCTATTGAAAATGGCTATTTATAGTGGATTTTCCCATGAAACATTGTGATTCTCCATAGTCATGTAAACGTTTACCAAAGGGTACATTATCTGACAGAGGTTAGTATATCCTATATCCATTCTAAGAGATCCCCAATGGTGGGATGACCACACCCGTGCCACACCCTTTCGGACCTCCATCCCAAAGATGCTTCGAAACAACCAGCTGAGGATCACTAGACAAAAGGAGCAAAGTTGGATCAACTGGATGGTTACATGAGATAAAGTTAGGATATGTCTGTTATATGACATTATATGACCATCTGGTCTTACCGGTTTCTTTCAAGTGCTCTCACTATCTTCAAAAAAAAGATCAACCACACTGGTACAAAAACACTAGGCCCAGAGCCAGATTTTGATCTTTCTTAATAATAGGGTACCCCCATGCCAGTAATTTGAACCATATTCAAAGACATGTTCCCGTTCTTAATTTGCCATGAAGTGCAGGCATGGTATTCGCCATTCTCACGACAGCACAGCCATCTTCCCCCTTTTGGAATCATGTGTCAATCCATGTTCCAACCCCAAATCTAGGACGTCGATCTTTAGTTTCTATTCATTTATAATCATATATATATATATATTATAGTATTCTACTTTGTACCCCCATTCCACTGGGAAATAATCATCCCTATTCAAATCGCCAATTTCTGGTGGCTTTCCAGGGATGTCCAGAGCAGTCCTCTTCCTTCGGGTGCCAATGCCTCACCATTCAAAGATGGGGACCGTGGAAAAAGAAGGTCCCCAAGGAGGACCTCAAATTATACAAGAAGAACTATCTATACCCTCTGGTAAACGTTTACATATCATGACTATGGAAAATCATAATTTTTAATGGGAAAATCAGCTATGGATGGGCCATTTTCAATAGCATTCAATAGCTATATTGTTAAATTACCAGAGGGTAATTGTCCATAGTTCGAGGATGAGAAGTGAACTTTAACAGCTTTGCCAAATACGGACCAGGTGAGTTTCATACAGTCAGTATTGTTGCACTGCCGAACGAATGCCAGTTGAGACTGGCTGTGAAACGAGGCCAAGGTAGCACAACATGCAGCATCAGAATTTGGAAGATTCACCAGGAGAATCGTCGAGATGTTAACCAGATTTAACGAGCACTCAATTGGACATATGGAGCTTTTATACCCAAGTGATGAGGATATTACAGGGATGTACTGCAAAATTGTGATTTTATCATCAGCAATTATATAGGGAAATGAAAAGCAATTAACAATGGAAACACCTTCTAGTATGATCCATGAAACATTGCGATCTTGACTGGAAAATGAAGGATTTACGATTTACCCTCCACAACTACCCCAGCATCTGGTGAATGTTTTTGTTGCCCCTTTTGTGGGCCAACAAACATGATCGGGGCATGTGAAAATCGTGCACTTTCTCAAAGTGGTCTTGTATTGCAGGGATATTACAATCACATTTTATCAAACCCATTATTTGGAGGTGTCCTAAAATGGGGGTACCCCCAAAATCATCGATGTTCCATTATAAACCATCCATTTTGGGGTACCCCCATTTGTGCAAATCTTTTTTTTTGGACATTTTCCAATTTGTTTCTGACCTCAATTCTAACAGAGTGGAGCCAAGGGGCGTTGCAGTTGAAGTTCCCTTTGGGAGCGAACTGCCTGGCAGGTAAGGTACAAAAACGGCATCCGATTCTGAACCCAGAGTTGTATCTTTTCCTCCTGGGTTTTAATATGTTTTAATCATCGAAGATAGCGACCCACCAAAAGAACAAAAGTGAACGAGACATCGAAGATCAAACCCTAAATGATATAACTTACCATCCATGTTTTTGGTTTCAGCGTTGAAAGGTGTTCGACCATCCTGTGTTGCTGCTACAACTCCGAAGGTATGTAAGCTAAACTGTCAATTTTCCAAGGTAATTACTCAAAACCAACCTAGATACAGACCCTTCCAAGAGTTCTAAACTTAGTGTGATATGGGTTGGTCCAGGGACTGGTGCCCCCAACCCCAGTGATAGATACCGCAATGGTTTACCCCCAGTTCTGGACAAACCCATAGATATGGGTATTTCTGGTTAAACACTAGCATTATCTAGCATTCTTACTGGCTAATCTTCCCATTTCTCATGTCCAAATCACAATCTATATCCATTTCTTGACAAATTCACATATCACAGGGGGGTTGCACAAGAATAGGTACCCCAAGATCAACTGGTCACTCTTCATTCTCCCTGTGAAAATGGCAACTTGTTTTTTTGTGCATACAATATTTTCAGCACACCAAAATATAATCAAACAAGTAGTTGTATTGTAAACCGAAGTTTCGAACATAAAATATCTTACTGGTTCAACACCAATTCGTACTTGTTGGTGGTTTTTCACTCGCCCGAACAAATACTAGTAAGTTTGGATCAGGTTTGCAGAACAATACGTTTGAAACCTCCAACTTGTCATACAATCATTATTGTCTCCATTCTATCTCTATATTCCAAAAATCTTACCATCTTCCCATGATAGCCCCATGTTTCATCATCAAACGGGCCACGGCACGAGCGCATACCCCGGCCTTGACCTGATCGGCCTTTGCTCGAGGCGCCTCGTCATTCTGAGGCTTCCCGCCGTCCAAGTTGGTGGATTATTGTAGGATTGTAGAAAGTGGCAATTTCTTCTATAAATTGTAGCTATAATCTCAGTATATTGTAGCTAATACAATCATTCTATACATATTGTAGCTATAATTGCAACCTTCCCCTTATAATCCCAGTATTATTATACAAACGGCTATCCCACATGCATAAACACCTGGTATTTCCCCCGCGCATCATTGGGCTGATTTGTTTTAGAATCTATGACAACCAACATGCGCGTTCTTTATGGGGAGAGCTTCTGCACATTTACCCTCGTGCAAGGCCATTCCCGGAATTGGGCGTTCCAAGATGGATGGAAAAAAAACAATCATGCTTATATATATATATATATATATATATGGTGTTAAACGTCTATGTCGAAGTTTATATAACATGATAGACACTTAAACAATCTTAAACAAATCATATAACGATGCAAAATTATGCGCAACTATCATGTGATAACTGAACCAAACAATAAAAACAATAAGGTCATGGTGGTGCTCCCCATGAACTAGTTCGATATATCCACCAACTGATCCAATCAATAACTGAAGGTTTAACCAACCGAGCGATTCCGAACTGGGGTCCTACTATTTCTGATGCTTTATATTTTTATTTTAGATGGGTAATACATGGGTAATATCCTCATTGTTGGTGGTTATTATACCAGATATTCTACCATGTCGTAATTCCACCATTGATTCTTCAACTGTTGGGTGTTGCAATGGGGAAACGGACACCAAATCACCCAATTTCTGATAATGTTTGAAGATAATTTTTGAAGATTGGCGGCAGGCTACCAAGATCAACATTTGGGAATCCCAAGATAATTCCGCCAAACCGGGGCACCAGAGTCTGGGAAATGTCCACGGATGTGGCCATGGGTATCCTGCAGGATGAGACTTTCGAGGATTCTGGGGAACTTGCATGGATGACATCAGATATACGCATAAAATTGGCATATGATATAAGGAATATACATATATAAAGGGACGTCGCTATACTCATAATATACCATCATCATACATAACACAACCATCAAGTACAACAACATAAGATTGAGGTTCTAACCAACCAACAAAAGTGTAGATGACAATCAACAAAGATTGTGAGACAACGATACACCCGGCAGAACCACTTGGATATCAACGTATGAAACAAAGGTTTAACCAGCGTCCGATCCCAAATTGCTGTGGCATTATGAGGCTATCATACCAATAACATGAGTGTGGTTGTTGTGAATTGATGTGATGTTGCCCTCACACAACGGTGATGTTCACCATGTAAACATCCACTGCTTGGCGACCCAACTATCCCAACTTGATCCCAGAAGAACACATGCTAGTAAGTGAAAACAATTCGTCACGAATGTCCAGGTGTAATCAAAATGAGGCCTTTTAGAACACACCCACATCCCCAGTTTCCATGCTCTGTAGTAGTAAATTGAATAAACCATCCAAATTTTGGCGTACCCATTGACTCCACCCACACCCAAGAGCAAATGGTAGGGGTAGAGGATTCCCTGGTCTCCAGATGCAATGGGTCTGTATTCCCTATCTTCAAATTGGCGTCAGAATATGTATGAATATGTCAGAATTCTCGGAGCCCCGCCATGTTGTATATAGAAAAGAAACAACAAATGTATAGGTCCGTTGGTGCCCAAATATTGACTCAAACATACTCAAACCAAATGGGTGTTCGGATCGAGGACCGGGTTGTTCAACACCTCCGATCGGCTTTCAAAAAAGACAAAAAGGGGCTGCAAAACAACCTGAAAAACCCATCATCTATACATAGAAAATGTCATTTTTCTACGTCAGGTGCCAAGTATGTTCATGTGTATTTTTTTGATTTTGGGATCCATTCGGAGCAGGATAAGTGCCTTCTCTTGGAGGAACTGCTGACCCATCTACCTACTAGTCACAAGGCTTTGCCCCATGCGAACAACCAATTTGGAATCTTCATGCTTCCAACATCTTCCAGCATTTCCCCGCACAAGGCGCCCCGGTCCAAACTACTTGCGCGGAGCAGTCGATTTCTTCCCTGGCGTCTGTGATTGGGGCCATGGCTCAAACATGGGCGTTTCGAAAATACCCATTAAAGGAGGCGCTACAGTTTTGAACATCATAGAACCGTTTGGGTTCCTCTGAAAAATTGGCTACCAAAATTCCAGTGGTTTATCATGTTATTTTTTTTATTTTTGTTCCTATTCATCTATGGCCATCTGGGAGTACACCCCATGGACAAAGCCATTTCTTGAATGCAAACAACTTCGAGCCATAGCCATGTGGCAAAAGTATTCAACACTTTCGGGGACACCAAAGAGCCAACTTAGCTGTGATCGTTACCAGGATATACCAGGTGCTCCACCTCTCCACCTCTCCTGTGACCCTGATCTCAACATGCAGATGTAGACACCAGCCTCTTCACCCATCAAAATAGAGTACCCGGGTCAATTCTCCATGTTCAGGCAATAAAACACATGGATAGTTTACATCACCGACCACTTCTATTGTCTAAAAAAAACAAGTCTCTCCCATATTGTTCGTTATTGGATGTTATTGGTAGATTCCCCATGTTTGATGCCTGAACCCCCTTCAAACCAGTATTGCTGGTCAACCAAAAAAACATGGTTGCTGTCCATATTCCCCATGTAACCAAAAACGCATGTTGACGGTCAACATCCCGGAGATTGACCCGACTTTCAATGGACATCTCCATTTTTAGACACAGCCATATATGAGGGTTTCCTAAAATGGGGGTACCCAAAAATGGATGGTTTGCAAGGGAAATTCCCATCTAGAAATGGATGATTTGGGGGTACCCCTATTTTAGGAAACCTCCATATATGACATGAAATCCGTAAATGGATCCACACCAAATTCTTCCTGGGGACAGACTACCCCAGTCGTCATACGTCGGCCATCGGATGGCCCCATTTGATTGATGCTGAAAGTTGGCGCAATGCTTGATCACACTGTGCAGCTTCTGCAAATTCTCCTTTGAATTCTTTCGGCCAAAATTGCCCAGCAGACAAGAATGATGCATCTGGCTGCGCCCCTGCTTTCTCTCCTGCATACAAAAGCTTGACATAGCCAGGTCTGATGTCGGAGCCTGATTCGATGCCTGTGCTGGCGTCTCAACGTCATCAGGCTTCAAGTAGCCCTCCCAATCTGGTAGTATCAATGGATTGTTTAATGGGAAAATTTACAGGAAACCATGGATTTTCCCATCAAATATAGGGGTTTCCTGTAAATTTTCCCATTAACCAATCCAGTGATAGTAGCATCAATGTGCTAAGACAATTCCTCACCTTTGTGTCGTAGGCCATGGCTGCCACTGGTCGCAGTTGCCTTGAGTCTTGTGTGCCGAGCGTGACGTCCTCAGTTTTCATGGTTTATCCACATGTTTGAATGATCAGATCGGTCAGATTGGCAGTTTTGATTGGTTAAACCACCACATTCTGTGTTTTCTTGAAGGTTTCCTACAATTGGGGTACCCCTAAATCATCCATTTCTAAATGGATTTTCCATTACAAACCATCCATTTTTGGGGTATTCCCCCATTTTGGTAAACCTCCAAATCCCTTGTTGAAGCTTAGATTCTCAGTTTTTATGGGCTAAACCACCAGCTAAACCACCACATTCTAATCAGTCTATATTGTTTCATCTCCATGTTGGGTGTTAAAATAGGGTATATCCCCAACTACAGTCATTTAAATAGGGATCATGATCATTAACCCTTGGGTTCAGGGGTTACACTATTTTCGGACAACCCCATGTTGGATGGTTAAAGAAAACACGCCTATCCCATCCTTCCGTCGTGTCGACCTCGCCCACGCCGTGCCAGGTGGAGCGTGCAACAGCCTCTATGGCAGGCGCTTGTGGTCCTACCTGGCGACAGACATCGGGAGATAACGTGGATCAGTCATTTTTGGATGTGTCTAAAAATGAGGTATACCCCCCAAATGGCTATGTTAGTGGGGAAAATGATGAGAATGCAATGGATTTAGGGGTGCACTATTTTCAGACAAACCCATATATGGTTAACTCCATTCAATGCCATTATATATATATATATATGGATTATCCACCAGTAATCATATATATAAGTGATATAATCAATATCATTCAATATCCATGAAACTAGGATTATAATGGGGGATTATATAATAGGGGAATATACTGCAATATGACTTGGAGACTATCATAATCCAGTTTCTGCACCATCAGAAACAATGAACAATGTGGATTTAAGCAACAACAATATGGATTAGATAATGTGTATATATATATATATATATATGTTGCAACAATTGAAATTACCACATACAATGTACAGAACTGATATATCCATAGATGGGGGTGTCCATAAATGGGGTACCCCAAAATTGGTTGTCTTGAATGGAAAATCCTATGAACATGTTTTTTTTTGGTACCCCTATTTTAGGAAATCTCGGCACCTTAGGTACCTTAAAATAGTTGGATGATAGATGTTGATTCCCCCAAATATGGTGACAATAGGTTTTGACCCATCCCCATAGGGGTGTGTCTGAAACTAGGTCATACCCCCAAATGGCCATATTTTCGCAGGATAATTATAATCATAAACCATCAAATTTCATCAAATTTTGGGCCTGCATAGCCCATCTTCAAACAAACCCAATATCAATGGATTGGTTAATGGGAAAATTGAAACCGGAAACCATCGATTTCCCATGAAATTGATTGGGGTTTCCGGTTTCAATTTTCCCTTAAACCAATCCAGTGACAATATCAGCAGCGTTCAAAACCCCCCATCATTTGATCGCCTGCAGAGGTCGCACTACCTGGCGTGTCTCTTTACTGCCTTGTCTCCTCGGGCGCTGGCCAGGGGTGGGACTTGTCCTGGGGCCCCCAGCTATGTTTGTTGGTTTTTAGAATGAAATATAGCTGTATCCACCTTGACAACAGTCAAGAAAACAGCATTCTCCAAAATCAACAGTTTATCAGGTTTATCATATATAATCATAACCATCGATACATTTGCCTGTGGCGATGATCACGTCACTGCTCATTGCTCACCGTTCATTTACATATCACCTATCAGGTTCCGAAACGGAAATTATCTAATCAATCCGCATCACTCCCAAAAGCCGTAAGCCTGCGCACACCACATCCACGTTCATGTCCAAGTTGCCCTGTCCTGCTTTGATTTGGGGTTGTTGTGCTTTTTCTCTGACTTCTCAATCTTTGGGTTCTGCCGGTTGCCTGCGCCTCTGTGAATTTGAGAGGCGCAGGGAGCTGCATGAAGTGTTTCACGTACGCCTCCAACAGGAGCGGACGATACACATCGTCGGAGTCCTGAACAAGAGCCTTCTTGTAGCTTCAAGGTCACGCAGGACATTAATTCTTGTCTCCTTGCCAACACTTCTCTGATCTCGGAAGGCTATGACTGTCCCTTTCCATCAGGATTTTGAAGCTTCAGAGTATACATCTGATTCTCTGTGTTTTGGCAACATCTCTCTGGAAGGCTCCTTCACAGCATAGGAGTCTGTAAAACAATATCCCCCGGCAAGTTTCTTCGCGGCAATTCGCCTCCTCAATTTTCGGACCAGGTTACAAACCAACTTGGCGCTACACTAGTATTCCGTCACCCTGTAGGATCCATGCGAAACTATGAAAACGAACCCGCCCGAAGAATGTGGAATCAAGCACCGAAGATTGGGATTTAATCCAGAAATATCCAGAATAGATACGGCATAGGATCCATGAAAAACTTCTGGTGAACTATTACATGAATTGTACGTGGTTTACAACCCTCAATTGATTCAGTAGCAAGGGGAACGTGTAGGTGGAACTGGGGTGATTTTACCGACGATTCCTGAGTTGAACATGATCTCCTTGGGAAACTCAGAAACAGCCGCATCTACAATCCCGAAAAATCCGCCCCATGAAAAACTGAGGCAAATATCATAGCGTAATGACAACATGGATCGGGAACTGCTACTGGTAAAGTGGTCAACAATGAAGGCGTTGAGATATGTTGAGATATTTATCTTATTTTATATTATAAGGGAGATCCAAACATGGGGTCTATTAACCATAAACTGTGGGGATGCTAACCTGCCAACGTGGGAAATGAACCATTAAAAACCAGGACTAAATCAATGTATACATATACATATACAATTAATATATTCACAATGAGTAGGGAAAAATCATGAAATATCTCATATGTGTCCTCTTTTCACCTATAGCAATTAAAGGAAATAACACAAGACTGGCAGAATGTAGCGGATCACTTTTTGTTCGATGGGTTTTAGCTTTGCATCCATGTTTGGTCAAGCTGGCGTTGAACCCCTTCTGATGGACAACTCACAAGCGCAGCCATATTTCATCAGTCCAAACAAGTTCAAGTGTGAAAATTCTGACTTAAACTATCTCAAACCCCTAATTTGAGCAAATTGACAAAAAAATATACAGACGTGTGAAGATTTGGCAATTTTTAATATTGAGTGAAGTCTCTCGATATAAACCATCAGCTATGACACCTCCCTGGGCCACAAAGGTCGTTACACAAGCCCATAACTATATAGTAGTAGAGTGAGGATGTACAATTTCCGAATCGATCTGATTCGGCCATTTGGAATCATTCCTCTTGCATTCACGATTTATAGTGACGTCGCGACGCCAGTCAGCTCACAATTCATCTTCATTCCGCACGGGTTGGAAATTTGAATCCCACTGAAACATGAGTCTTTGGGGGTCATCGTCCGGAATATGGTTGAACGCATTAACACGTTTGCGAATCTATTCATCAAATTGTGTGTATGGACAGAACAAAAATCGAGCGACCCAGTATTTAATACCGCAATTGCAGAAGAACAAAATGATATCCTGTTCTGGCAACATTGATTGCCCTGAGGATTAAGATGATGTCCATGCTTGAACATGTTGTCTGGCTTTTGTTGCCATTGTTTATCGTGTGTTGACTCAATCCGATTTTGATTCAATAACAAATTCCCTTGCTACAATCCAAATGGTGGTTGGTGAAACACCACACAAATCCTGATAAAGAAACGAACCGTTTATCCGATTGGAACCGTTGCTTTCATGCCAAACTTTGCTGATTCTAAACGGTAACCGACTGGATTCTGGCTCTGAGTACCTGGCAAATCATGTGTGAACAACATGTATCAACCAGTCTTGTTAATAAAAACATCCAACTATCAAAAGTAAATTGCCGCATCGTCACTTTGTATCTGTGAAAATCAAGTATATAATTCCTGGTTCCTGGAAAGTCTCGCCAATTTCTAGCATGTGGTTGGGTGGTTGGGAAACTCCAAGTAGCTCCAACTGGCTCCCCATTTTGTTTCGGGAATATAGATACAATGTGAGGCCCCCTAGTTATAAGTTGGTTTATAAACCCCATTAAGTTATCCGCCGACCCCGGCAACGCAAGGGGGAGCGCGTCAGGGCAGAGAGGTACTACAACACAGAGAGGTACTACAACAACAACAACAACAACAACAACAANCAACGCAAGGGGGAGCGCGTCAGGGCAGAGAGGTACTACAACACAGAGAGGTACTACAACAACAACAACAACAACAACAACAACAACAACAACAACAACTACAACAGCTGGCAAAAGCTAGCAGGCAGCAGCAGCTCTATATGCAGCTAGCAGGCAGCAGCAGCAGGCAGCAGGCAGCAGG
>BGPT01000165.1:37423-59797 GCA_003297045.1 Symbiodinium sp. clade C Y103 | reverse complement strand
GCCAAACCCAAAAGCCAAACCATTGCCAAAGCTGCGAGTTCTGCTGCCATCTCACTTTGTGTGTCCGGGGTCGGCGGCAGGGGCGGCAGCCCTTAAATAAGTTATAAGTATCATAAACCATAGTTATTGGAGTTATAAACCAACCTAGCTATCTAGGGGGCCTCACATTGTACCCTCAGCTCAGCTCACCGCTCCCTCCTAACCAAGCAGCACTGGCAGTCGAGCTGTCGCCGGCGCCTGCACAAGAGCGTTGGCCTCGGGCCGGACTGCAGGATCTGCCATGGTCTTAGAGAAAAATGTGGCACAAATAAAAGGAGGTTCTAATGAACAAAATCCATGAAAATCCAAAATGAATATGGTTTTGATATGTTTTTATATAATGGAGAAAAACAAACATGGCAAAAACACACTTTCGGGCAAAGTTATGTTAAGTTAATATCTTCCTTGAAAGACCAGTCTGTGGCCGCCGTCAACCTCCACCATGAATCCTGTCTCGCAACACTTGGTGTCCCGGCAGTATCACTGAAGCCTCCGGGAACGCGTGGCAGGATCAATGTTGGGCTTGTGATATACCCTCTGGTAAACTAACACAGCTATTGAAAATGGCCATTTATAGATTTATAGTGGATTTTCCCATTAAACATTGTGATTTTCCATAGTTATGTTAGTTTACCAGAGGGTATTCCAAAGCGTGGGAATGGCGGCTGTTGCCGAGCAATATATCATTCAGGATTCAAAGGAAACAGGTACAGCATTCGACTGGTTTAGGGAAACAATCTTAACGCGTTTCACATCGAAATATGGAAGTTCCTGTAATTTTTCCTTAAGTATATCAATTCTGCAAAAACCCAGAGTTGAGGTCGTTTTCTTTGTCGAGGTCGTTGAGGTCTTCGCAAACCTTCAACTTTCAAGATATTTCAAGATCATATCCTAACTGAAAGTCAACATGGAAGACCAACATGGACCATGTTCAACACTTCATGCTCTGCGCATTCCCAAGTGCCATCTCATTTGATCCATCCCCAAGTGACCCGGCTGACCTAGAACCAGGCGATGTCCAGTGAAGCGTGTATGGCTATCATGGCTGTGCTTGCGCAACACACCAGCCGCGGTGGCACGGCGATGCTGGTTCCGTCCTAGGCGCTAACCAGGTGCTGGAGCTGGAAGCAGCGGAGGATGGGAAGGTGGCTCTACACTGCAAAAAGCTACAAAGTTCGGTATCTTACACCAACATCTTGGTACTCTACTCATTTTTTTGGGGGGTACCTTGAAGGTCTAGGATACGCTCAAATCGGGTTGAATATTCTTCTGAATACACCCTGTGTAGTCTAAGATGGCACCTGAACATCCCTGTTTGCAGGAAAAGCATTGTGGATGGCAGAGTTTGCCGTTGCCATGCAAGACTACCAGAGAAGCAAGAAAAAGTAGTAGTATGAGTCCCAAATGGGGTACCAATAGACCCATACAATTCAAAACTGTTTGTAATCGTCTTGGACAGTGCATTTTGGGGTTCAATAGTCTGGTGAGCATTATGCGGCATACCCATCTGTTTCCCAAAATTCGGAACCCCTGAAATCAACTAAGTTTTAAACCTAATTTCGCGATGAAAGATGCGATGTTTTATGGAGTATATAATCCACAATGTCTGCCAATGTTTGGACAAACCACTACAATCCCATACATATTGTCCATAATTGCTGAGTATACGTATATTTTTTTCGTTTGATGCTAAAATCACCATGGATTCCGATATGTTGAATGGATCTTGATACTGAAAAAGAAAAACTTGGATCATAAGTTTAAGACACATAGATCCATGATGCCACGATTCATTACACGGTGTGGTGCCCCAAAGTCTTGTTCGTTGGTCTACGTTCACCCCATTATACAACCAGTTCGATATATCCACCATAAAGCCAATGATTAAGCTACTTAGTACAATGACTTAGCTATCATAAGTCAACTATAAATCCCAGGTTTCTCTTTGTGAATTCAACCTGTTCCATGTTTTTTTTCTTGGTAACATCCAACCTTTTTTTATTTTTCCTTGTTAAACCCAAATTTTCCCTTGGTTTCTATTGTTAAATCCACATCTTCGCACCGGTCCGCAGCAGTAAAAAACGCGGTTACCTCGGAATTCTCTGAGATCCCGGCGCCAGTCAGCACTGGTCCGCGGACCTCGGGGCAGTGGGTATGTAGGTAGGTAGGTAGGTAGGTAGGTAGGTATGTTTGCTATCATAAGTATCAGTTTAGCTATTGTTGTTGTCTATATTCATATCATGTCATATTATATATATTCATCTCTCTAGTTCAATCTTATCTAATCCAATCTAATCCATTCCAATTCAACCTGATATGTTTGTATCTAGAAAATAATGATATAATATGATATGATATGATATGATATGATATGATATGATATAATATGATATGATATGATATGATATGATATGATATGATATGATATGATATGTAGATCGGAGTAAGTCTTGTTCTGAAGGTCTTGACCCACGATTCCATGGTGAAGCATGCCACTTTGAGCTGCTGGGTTCCAATTATCACGACGACATCATGCCACTGGAGAGTTTCCGAATTGCAACTGGTGGTCCATTTGATTCGATGGTTTACCATGGTTTACATATCAAGAACATTCAAGGACTGTGGTTTCCAAGTTATCTGAAATTGCCAGAGCGAAGTTAAAAACAAAAAACTTTGGGAATGAACAACACATGGGAAGAGAGAACATAACGATATCACCAACCAACTAAATACCTGGCGCTTCTTCGCCCTTCCAACCAGCAAAACTTGGTGTAACATCCCCAAGTGGCAGAACATCTCCCCCACTGTTGGTGAGTGAACATCCAGGCAACTTACCCATCGGACTATCTTTAATTTGGGGTATCCTGAACAACATCACACAATGTCCATGATTTGGATGGTTTTTATTTGTTTTTTGGGGATCCAAATTTAAAGAAACATGAAGAAACCTCCATGTACTGACCTTGCAACAAAAAAAATATCTCATGTCCTTGTTCAATCCCCATTGGATTGGTTAATGGGAAAATTTACAGGAAACCTCTATATTTCATGGGAAAATCCATGGTTTCCGGTTAAAATTTTCCCTTAAACCAATCCAATGATTCATGAAAGATTTCTCAGATTTTCTCCATGAAAATGTGCATCAAATCGCCATAACTTGCAGCTATCCCCCCCTCCACCACTCCGGGATTTCGTGCCAGCAGGTGCCGCTGGAGTCTCGAAGACCAGCCTGCGTGTGGAGGCTCAGAGGTCTAATAGCATCCGATTCCATTTTAAAAACACATCAATAATGATCTAATAATCAATAATATCTTCAATGATGGTTAATAAGCCATTAGTATCCATCAATAAGGATTAACCATTAATAATATCCATCATTACTGACCATGAACAATAGCCATTGAAGTATCCGTTAGTATCCATTGATATTCTCCATCAATGTTCCATATTCCAAATCCCACATGGCCATGGAGGTTTCAGTGGGAACATCTGTGCAATGTTTTTGTTGATGTTTGGGGCTTACACACTAGCACAAGCTCACGCCCTCGGCTACGCAAGGCAACGCGTCTGCACATCTCTTCAGTGAAAGTTGCTTACGCGTATGGTTATGCGTCAGTTTCTTTTAAAGCTTTGCTTTTGCAAACCAAGCAAACCGGGTTACACAGTTCTGCTTACGCAGAAGCTTTCACAAAGGGGCTACACGAAGGGCTTACGCCCACACACAAAATGCAAAACTCATATTCAGAGCCTACGCGGACATAGCATGAGGTCCCCTCCTGTACAAGCTCCGTAATGTATGAAATAAAGCTTCCCATCTACAAATGGTTGACTTTCAACAGCCGTGTATAATTACCTGAAGGTAAACCACCCCAAGGTAATTCTAGGATATAGTAATGTAGATCAAAGTATATGTTCATATTTGGCTTACCCGAAGTATGTTGTACTGAATATAGTATCCTATGCAAATAATCATACCATTCCCTCAAACATAGAGTCATTTTGGCTATCAATTCCATTTTGGCTGGCGACTAATCCGTGGGTTTTTTTTTCTCTGGATTCGTATCTCCATCGATGATGTCCACTCTAAAGGGCTGATCTCGGGCTTGGATCCTTTTGGATGTGCTCGTCCTTTCAAAGCGGAGACCATTCCAATAAATTTCAACAAAGACTTGAGTTTTTTCTGACAGGTATTGACCTGCTTCTTAACCAAGCGATCCCACCGTCATTGCCGGCCGGGCACGGGCACGGTGGAAGATTCACCAGGCATCATAATTGGACTTTGTTCTGTCTCAGACACCCGAGTGGACACAATCCCAGGAACTTCGCTGGTAGATCTTTTCACGAGCTGCTGCCCAATTCTGGGGAATCCTGGCCGGCTCTGATTTCACAAATTCCGAATCATCATGCTACCCTCTGGCAAACTAACAGTTTGCTATTGAACATGGGGATTTATAGTGGATTTTCCCATAGAAAATGGTGATTTTCCATAGTTATTTTCCATAGTTATGTAAACGTTTGCCAGAGGGTAATGAGAAATACCAATCTTCTCTTTCATCTGGAAGCGATTGAGGTCCATGGTCGTTGCCTTTGAGACACTGGCAAACGTATCTCTCTCCTTGTGGGAAAGCTGAGCCAAGTCAGCGTGTGGTCCTGCATAAACTAATAAGCCGGAAGACGGACATCTGTGACGAAAAGGGAGTGAAGTCAACAAAATAAAGCATAACCAATAAACACGGATGTTAAAAGCAGTTAAGCATTCCTTTCCAATCCTGGAAATTGCAAGGTCAGTAAATGAGCAATTTGACCCCTTGTACCTGGTAAATTCTCACTATTCATTTGTTTCAACATGGAAATTGATATTAATTAATCATCTAGACCTTGATGGTAGATATCTTATACCTGTTTCATCCTGTTTCTATTTCGTTTCCAGGACCCAAGTGTTTGGTGGCTAAGCGTCACCCATCCGTGGGTTTGTGGTACGCATGGCAACATCAGAAGAGGGAGGTCATCAACAATCATGGTGATACAAATCAATGATAAGTGGATGATATAAGTGGTAGATACAACCCAATAATCATGGGTGATACTATCATACTACTACTCTCAACCACCAACAACAATTCAAAAGAAACAACGAGTGGTGGTTGAGACCCATCCCAAAAAAGTGTTGCCAATTGAGATTCTAGTCCCAAATAGCCTTGACAATGATACAGAATGACACAGACACGTTTGAAACCACCACCGTTGTTTTTCAGAAATATGTAGGAAATCTCAGGGACTGCCACTGTTTTAGGCTTTCTTGAAAGGTATACGACTTCTTTGGGCAATAATAATGATTATACCTACAACATCCTACAACCATTTTACTGCCATAAAGCGAACATCCAAGAAAATACCTTGCAAGGTGGTACCATCTAGATAGCTAAGTTGGATTCTAAGTAGAATGGTAGATATAAATAATGGTAATATAATGTAATATATCCGTAGCTTACCCTCCGGTAAACTAACATAGCTAATTATTGAAAATGAACCTAGCTATTAAAGATGGTGATCTTCCATAGCTATGTTAGTTTGCCGGAGGGTAATGTTTATAAACGAACAATCATCACTGGGAGGCACCACACTTTCGATCTTCCTGTTCCGTTGCGCAACGGGGCGCCTCCCTGTATCGAAAGTCGGCGCAAGTCCTGAAAGTGATTTGTTGGCAAAAACCATGTGTGCCATGGTCAAGTTGCATGGTAATTATATGGTGGTTTCCTAAAATGGGGTACGCCTAAATCATCCATTTGAATAGGATTTTCCATTATAAACTAACCATTTTGGGATCCCCCATTTATGGAAATCTCCATATCCCCCTTGAAATTCACCTCAAGGGGTCAAGGCCCGCCTTCTATAGCTACAAACCCTGGGGTGTGCAAGACAGCCTACAAAATGCATGCAAGTGAAAATTTGTTCTTACAAATGCGCTGGGCTGACACATCAACCCATTTGTTTATATCACCCTTTTTGTAGGGATATATTTTTGGCCCAAACTTCTGATTTCAAAATTATTCTGAAAATGAAATTTGTGAATGATCTTGGACACTGAGGCCCAAAAAAAGGCATTATTTTGTAAGAAACTGCTGTTCTGCCATTTGCCAGCATTTTTCTCACTCAGCCCTCAATTGTCTTTAAGGATCAACTCATCCTTTTTGTTAAGGAAATAGGCCGGCTATGCATCTACACAGATCTCCTAAATAGATCTGCAAGTCCCTGCAAATGCAGGAGGTTTGCTGGATGCAGCGAAAAACCCTGCAAAAGCCTGCAAAACATGGCTTCCATACAAAATGACCCCTAAAAGTAGCCAAAGGGTTTCTTATAAAATGCATGGCCCCAACCCAGGCAAGTTTTAAAACAGCATTTTGACATTGCTATATGATCGTGATTTGAGGCCTTAATCATCTATTTGTTTTGTTCATACAATACGCCAGGGTGCAAGCCTTGAGGCCTTCCGAATTAGTACATGCTACAAAATGGCTGGGTAGGGGACAGTGGTTTACTACAAAATGACACCCAAAAAAGTCTTCATATGGGCCCCGACCATTTCATAGGGGACATTTCAACGGGGATGTATAATATATGTATGGGGTATGGTCATCCCTGCATTCTTAGGATTTGGGGATATAAAATGATATAAATCCCCATAGAAATGGATCGGTTTTGCCGCCTTTTTCGACAATGGCACATGTCCAAAGACATCCTTCACCAGCCAGTCATTTTGCTCGGAAAATGCATCTGCCCATCATCAACTGCTGGAGGACGAAACCCCCTTAGAAACTAGTTAGGATGTGGAGTTATAACCAAGCTGCAAATGCAATAGCTCCCTTCTGGGTCTCCTCAGCCAGGGTTACCAACCATTTCCTAATTTTCTGCAAGTATGGTCTTCATGGGACAAACTTGTGGATTTGACATGATTTAACCCTCACGTTATCCAGCTATCCCCCATCTTTGTTCTTTCAATCCAAAGTTTCCCTTGGTTTTGATCGTTGAATCCCCCTTTTCCCTTCTTGAAATCCCATTTTCCATGCGTTTTAATGGTTGAATCTCCAAGTTTCCCTCGGTTTTGATGGTTGACTCCCACCCAAATCTCATCCAATTTCCGACGGACTCCTGCCCAGGTGACCTCTGGAACATCTCCCATCAACGCACATGGCACGGCCGTCGCTCGTCGCTCGGGCCGATCTTTTGCACAGCGGACAGATCAACGGAGATTGTTTCAGGAACGCTTCCGCTCCGGAGATTTTTGTTTCTGTTGATCTGAGTTTTTCTTGGAACACGGAGTTTTGAGTTTTTTTGGCTGGTAATCTGATTGTTTTTGGATCTTCCAGGGAGATTCTTTCAGCTTCAAGTTTTTTTTTGAGGGTGATCATCGTGAGTTGAGGCTTCGATCTTTCCAAGTTCCTGCGGAGTATTGTGGAGTATTTACTTTACTTTAAACTTTCTAAAGTCATGTGAGTCATGTCTTGTGGCCAACTAAGATTGATGATGATTGTATTCCAATTTTCCCGAACATTAAACGGATCGATGCCTGGATTGCAGCAAAATTGTGTTGTGCGCAAGCTGCCATGGGTTCACGCGTTCCGCGGGGTATTTGAGCAACTGACAGGAGAAGGCAAGGCGTGCAAAGCAGGACTGGCGGAGAAGCTCTGTCGACTTCTGCTGGTTGATGGTTGACAGATGTTGACGGTGAACTGGTTAGCGGTTCTTCGTTGCGACATGTTGATCATTCTACATCATAAAATCCCCTCCCGTCACATATTCAATACCACCCAAACGAAACCTTGGCTTAGTACTAGCTCTATTCTTTTTGGGGGCCTATATAGGGCCCATATCTTGATGGGATTCCAGTGATGGTCATCCCATGTAATCCCAACAATGAACGAACGACCATTGCTGGTGAGGTGGCCGTTGCGCCACCAGCTAAGATGACTTGTGAGCCATAATCTCACCGCCCATTTGAATCGTTTACTAAAGAGAATCAAAAACATAGCAAGCAATAATGCCAACTCACTTCCCCCAAAGAGACAACAATTCATTGGATTGGTTTAAGGGAAAATCTACAGGAAACCATGGATTTTCCCATGAAATATGGGGCTTTCCTGTAAAATTTCCCATTAACCAATCCATTGAACAATGCTTCAACAACAGCAACACGGCCAAACAACTCTTGGACAATGTTTGACTGTTGGTTTCGGGCTGGCGGTTTGGAATGACCTTTGAGAGAGCTTTGTGAAAGGGATTGTCACGACACGAGGCATTCCACAAAACTCGAACACGATATGGAGGTTTCCTAAAATGGATGGTTTATAATGGAAAATCCTATCAACATGGATGATTTGGGGGTACCCCTATTTTAGGAAAATTCCATATATTATTGACTAAATCTGAATATGTCCGGGTGAGTCATGATGTTGGAGTCTTGTTTGTTTCCCCGCAAACCTCGTCAAAGGGAAGTTGCGCAAAGGACTCGGACTTGGAGCATTCATCAACATTTCGATCACACTTAAGCAGTGTATTAAAAGGATTGAAACAACATCCTTTGCTTTTGTAAAGGTGGGACCACTTCAAAAATGGCCACTGATACGGAATCTTCTCAAATCGGCACACAAGACGCTATCCATCAAATCAAACCAACAAAAAAACATGAAATTGTTTCTTCTTTTCCCTCCATCGTCCCTGAAACGCTTAGCTCCTCATGTGGGACAAAGTCCAAGAATGGGGTGTCCCTGAAATCGGGAAAATCGATGGATCAACTTTTAGAAATCCAACATGTAAATGGCCAAGCCATCACAATCTTACTGGTGCGAAACGTAGGGAATGAGGGAATGGATGGGAGATGATTATTAATGGTTATTATAGGTCATTCCCTCATTCCCTGCTAAGCACAAGTAAGCAATTCGAATGTTCAAGTTAATCATGTGACATTGAAATCCAATACTTTGGACATATCAACATGGCATAAAATGGCCACACGCCAAGATATTGGATTTCAATATTGCACCGGATCAAAGATGCAAACTGTTGGACAAACTTTGGGTCCGAACTACATACGCCTAACCATTTAAATTCAACCCCGGATACATAAATTCTGATTGTTCAATTAGGGGGTTGCCCCAAATAGTGTTCAAAACTATGAACACTCATACACAACCAACAACAAAAACATGAACGGTTTATGAATTCTGGGTTAACACTGTCAATGCAGATTATCCTCATTACATCCCAAGATACTTGTATTCCCATGTACCACTAATTTAAATCAATATGCTTAAATCTTCCCTTTCAATGACCAACAAGCATTTCATCTGTCTCGATAGGCCCCGCTGGGCTGCCCGCATCTAACATCAACAACTTGTTGGCCAAAGCTTCCAGTGGACAGCCTCGGGGATACGGATAGGGTGGAGAAAAACTCAAATTTGCCATGGTAGATCCTGGGATGGTTGGATTAAACATTACCATCTGGTAAATTCACATGACGACCCTGGCAAGAATTCGGAGTTGGAAGATGACTTTCCCCGAACAAAATGATGATTTTCAGGGTCGAACTGTGAATTTACCAGAGGGTATGTTAAATAACCAGCAAACAACATGGGATAGGAAACAAAGGAACAAAAAGCCAACAACAAAAGGTTTTTTGCCCGGCTCTGGGTGAACGAAAGCGTCTTGTTTGACGTCCACATCAGAAAATTGAAGTTGACAAATCCAGGACGGGATTCCAGCAGTGATGTGCTCACATTACTCCCCGAACGTGGAGTGCTTCATGTGATTTCTGAATTCAGAGCTGGCTTGGTACTACAGAGTTTGTGCTCCTGGATTTGTCGCAACTCTACCAACTCGGGAAATCCAAATGTGTGGTGAGTTTAGAGTTTTATCACACATGGCTTCAGTTCGATAACATGTGTTGGGTTCCAAAGATCCAAACACATTCTCGTATTAGTATTGGAACCGAAAGTGTGATTAGTTCTATATTCATCCACATGTCCAAAACTTTTGGCAAGCTGAATGACAATGCAAAATACAGCACTTGGACTCATTCACAACCATTCTTCTATACTTGTTTGCTATAGAGTAGAGTCGAGATGATGTGAGCAAGATGGTCGGTCTTCTATTTTTTTAGGAGTGGTATGTGGCATGCACCGCAGCAAAAGGAGCGGCTGTGACCGCAGGGCGCAGAGAGTACATGAACCAGTTCTATGAGAGGCCGCATCAATCTGCGCACATATCTACCTAGGCGTTCAAAATACCCAAAAAATGGCTAACATACAACCAATGTGAAGGGGACCAAAAACACGCAAACAAACATAGGTCAAACCGCTCATCATACACTCACACAGTCTTTTTCAGATGTCATGTACTTGTTTTCAAACCTTAGTCTATGGGCCCAGCAAGCAACGGTTGATCACAGGAAAAAAAAAAACAATCCCAATCATTATCAGGTCATTAGGGTGTATCCAATAGTACGCCCCCCAATTCATGCGGGATGGTTTATTGTTGGGTTCACCACATTATACTGTACGCAGCTAAGTACTATCAAAGTATAGACATGTATCATCCAGCCCAACGACCTCGTCCGAGAGAGGTGACCAATTTTCACTGCAATGATTTTTCTATTTACGGGAAGTCATGAAATTTCACCAGACGTTCAGAAAAGGTCAGCAGGAGTTGTGGTTCTCCACGACATGGCTAAAACAGGCCGCCCCACGGCTCCAAAAGCCTCCCTTGGCGGATTCCGTAGCATGGAAAATGGGAAGGTGCTACGGCCGCTGCAAACCAGTCCAAGGTTCCCGAAAGTCGTCAGTCTCACATGATCATCAAATCAATATATATATATATATATAGGTTTGTATGAAAACAGGGTGCCCCGAAATTTAATAGTTAGCATTGGTTCACCATCATGTTCCCCATGAAAAATAGCTATTTCTGGGGGTATCCCCCTATCGTAGGACAGATCCATAATGACCCATATATATCTTTGATTGTCTTTGCATCTCTGGATCATACCCTGAACATCCCAAGTTCCCCAAAATCGAACATGGGAAAGCAAAACAACTATATAATTTCAATGGCTATTTTAAAGCTGGCACCGGAGACACTGTGGATTGATACACCTGCGAAGGGCTTGAGACTGGCATCCAACACGGCCATGAAGATCCCTCTTTGCAGAGGATGGAATCGGTGTTTCGGTGGGAAGACTTTGACATGATGCTTATGCTCATTGGATTGGATTAAGGGAACATTGACAGGAATTCCCCACATATACAATCGGGAAAACAATGGTTTCCGGTAGATTTTCCCTCGAACAAATCCAATGCTTATGCGCAAATTTTGCTGAACATATCATGCATATGACTCATATATGACAAATCTAGATTTCACTAGAGTAGGTAGAATATCATCCATGTCCGTTTTTTGATGATTAAACCATTCACATCTACTCCAGGAACATCTTTAGATCGTGCGGACATGGATGCGCAGGCCAACTATTAAGATATGACATGAATCCATTTTAAAGTCGTGGAACCATGGCAGGACTTGGGGTTGGCCTCCCTTTCAGGGAAGCCAAGCAAAGCCACATGGCTGTGGGTCATTCGTCATCGCCCTCTGCGGACACTCTGGATGAAACAACAACTGGTGAGTCATCTGTTTTAAAGCAGTACAAGTGACATCAACTGACAAGAAACGTTAGTTTCAGGATCTAGGACATGAGAATGACCCGGTTCCGTCACAACTTCTGGTTGGTGCCTTCAAGGTAAATAGAGAGACGTCACTGGTCACTTGAATCACCGCGGATCGTGTTGCCAAAACGGGTTGAACATTACAAGCAGCTGGTGTTTGCACCTAGTCTCCTGGTCAACATCCCAAACCATGAACCACAGACCCGAAAAGTACCCATGTTTCTCAAATCCCATCATGTGGATTGTGAAAACACTTATTTTGGATTCTGAAAGTAGACACTAGGATCACCAAAACAAAACACAACTCCAAAATTCTTAACAAGGTGCCACTTGAAATCACTTGAACACACCCACCATTCTTTCTCTGTACCTCGCCCAAAAACGGGTGTCACGGGTGCACCGTGTCCCCCACAATGGCGCTGTCATGCACTGGCTCAAGCGTATGAACCTTTCTTTTGCATCTCCTGAAGTGAAAAATGGGTGTCTCTAAGTCTGAAAATGAGACCCAAGGTGTGGCCTGTGGCCAGCGCAAATGGAGAAAATGATGCTCCTCCAGTGGTTGAGATGTACTCTATTTTTTATAGATAAGCCATGACAACCCCATACATTTCTGCATCACAGATGTAAAAGAGAATTTCGCTTTCATTGACCAACCGTTTCCAACCAGTCACCCGAGGTTATTCAGCTCGGGGCAACGGGGCATTTGACTGGACCATTCAACATAGATCCAGTAGATGGTACCCACTGGTACCTCCAACAAACATGCCGACCAGGGCTGGACAGATCCCCACAATCCTTATGCAACGAGATAGTACGTTGCATTTGGTTCGATGGGGGGTCCATGTTCATGAACCATCCCAAACCAACATCATCATTGGATTGGTTTAAGGGAAAATCTACAGGAACCTCAGGAAACCATGAATTTTCCCATGAAATATAGGGGTTTCCTGTAAATTTTCCCATTAACCAATCCAATGAATTAACCATCCCAAACCGACAGTTTGAATCTGTGGTGTTTCGACGAATTCAAGGTATTCTCGACAGGAAGAGTCCCCCATAGGTGAGTACACTTTCAAGTAGGCTCACGATGCTGGACTTGTCCAATCTATCATTAGATGGGATTGCAAACCAACAAACACCAGAGGGGGTGTCCCCGTGTCCCCTCTGCAGAATTTTCTAAAAAAATATAGCATAATAATTCCAGGATATCTCCACTATATCTTAGTGATACTATGGATGGAACAAACTCCTGCACCAGTTGCTAGAGGGTTCATCCTGCTGTTTTTCCCATTGTTTACGGTGTTTCATAGTTACCTAATAGCATCTAATAACTCATAGTTACAGATAGTATCATATAGTTGCCAACTGGTGCGGGATTTCGCAACCATCCACAATATCTCCATTCTTGTTGCTTTTTTAACGTCCATCTCTTTCCATTTAGCATCACCTCCCTGGCTCCTGCGCTTCGGCGATGATGTGGCTGAAGTCCCAATCCTTCAGTTCCTGCAAGGTACCGACCTGGAGGTTGACCGCGCTGGAGCGGGATTTCATGGGATGTAGTGGGATTCAATGGGGATTTTCTAGGATATGGAATTGAAACAAGAAAAACATCGGGAGGGACATCATGGGGATGCAAAACAAATATCATGGGTATATTCTGGAGGGAAATAATGGGGATATCGTGGGTTGTAATTTGAATTGATTTGATATAAAGGGTATATTGGAAAATGGAAAACTGTCCCTCCCACTAACATGATGACCCTGCCAAATACGGGGTTGGAAGAACTAATTCCCTCCAAAATTGGTAATTCCCAGGGTCTATGTTCGACGGGATGGCGACACTGTAGCAAACAAACATGGGAATTTCTGGGAAAAATGTGTTCCTCACAAATACATGTGAAAATGGATGGCATGGATTGAAATAGGGACTTAGCCCAAAGATTCTTGGGCACTTTATGGCTCTAACTTCAGGTTCATGTGACGATGATAGTAGATCACTATAAGGTTGCATGGTCATCGAGGCAGTTGTATTTGAAATGACCAGAATCCAGGTTCTTCAAACAACGCGCGTGGTGATATCAGCATGACTTGTGAATCAACAAATCAACGTCCACGGCTGAAAGTTGGATCAACTGGCACTTCAGGGACCCTCACCTGACGCCTGCCAGGTTCCGAGAAACGTTGCACCTGACGGTACTTCTCAGTGAAATGTTTGTACCATCCTGGCAAAGATGGCACAACTGTCTCTACACTAGGGTTTTTAGACTAATGACTTAGAACCATCCTTGTCCATTCTTACAAACCGTGCGATTGTTGTCCATTAGTACTTGTCCATGAATACCCCTCCATGCGAGCCATACACATCTATCAAGCAACTAATGGTGCAGTTTTCAGATAAGCCATGTTCAAAACCCTCTGTCCTCCTACTGGTTGGTCGAGAACGGGATTTCCAGTTCATGGGTCAGTTGCAGTTCATAACCCCCCACCAAAAAAAAAGCTAGGTAGCTTAATAACCCCTTATGATAATCCATCAACAACCACGTATCATCATTTATCAATTACCATAGGTTGTCAGACCACCCCCGCAGTCGAGCCACACCCCAGTGTACATGGCTTATTTGAACAGTTTGGGGGTTTGACCTTTATCCTCACTGCATGTCTCATTCTGAAAAGATGTATACAAATGGTGCTAAATAATAGCAAGATGATATTCCCAATCATTGATACATGCTGTAGACTATATCTGACCAATGGTTGTCAAAATAGTTCCTAGCCAATCCACTGGGCTCAACTGCTTCTCAAATGCGCCCTGGCCCTTCTGCGCCCACACCTGCCAACGACTTGAACTGAAGTTCCTCGAGCTCCTGCTGTGGGTGGTCATGACTCAATACCCTAAGAAACACATAAACATAATAACATAGTTGGTATAATTGGATGTTCGTCCCGCCCCCCCCCAAAAAAAAAAAACATATATGTATATATACATGTATACATATATATACATATATATATATATGTCACATGGGTATATGTATACATAATATACATAGACTACTATAGGCTGTGAACCATCCACAAATCAGTAGGATTCCTGGCAATCTGCATGTTTGACAGGTGGCAAAAGCCAACTTAGTATACGGTTTTGTGACTTAATGTAACAAACAACTGACCACAGCTCGTCTGCTACTTGTAGCCCATCCAAGTAGGGGTCAATGGGTGGGTGAGTCATTCCACATTCCACATGATAAGGAGGGTGGATAAAATGATAAAAATAGTTGAATCACAAGTATGAGTTAAGGTTCAATGGAAAAGGGTCTACATGATTTGTTTTAAATGCGAGCTTTGAGACTTTGAGTTGAATTTCTATCAACATACAGTACCTGCACCACTGCGGCTGCCCAGAAGCCTCCAACTTGAAATCAAGACGATTGGCATCATCAGCTTTCAAAGACACCTCAGTGGCTTCATCTTAGGTCCCACCGGGTCAATTCGGCAAGTTGGATCATGGAAAGCATGCCAAATGGCTATGGGTCAAAATTATGGTACCAAAAATGGTTATTTTTAATGGTAAATTAAAATAAACCAACCAATTATAGGGTTAATAATTTGGAGCCATACCCAAATAGAAATGCTGGTAAGTTAAGACGAAGAACAGGACCATGCAAGATGGGGCTGTGACTTCAAGGAACCAGCATGGTTGGCTGGTTTAACCAACCTTGATGGCTGGGGAGATTCAGTCAAATGACAGTACGGCCGTCCTATTTGTAAATGTGTTGTTTTCATATCCAATCTCATGAGTTGTGTCCCTGTTTCTGTTGAGAGTGGAATACAGCCATTCTCGAGTTTGTGTTGCTGGATAGTTGCTTTCCATGCCTGAATGGTCATAGTAACAAACCAACAAACAGCAAACCAATGGTTGAATGGTTGATGGATGCTGATGGAATAATACAATCAGTTGCTAGATAGTTCAATTTTCTTACTGGTGCGAAACGTAGGGAATCGGGGAATGACCTATAATAACCATTGATAATCATCCCATTCCCCCATTCCCTACTAAGCACCACTAAGTTTTTGTTGATGGCACAATGCACCCAGCTTGAACGTTTGACTACCAATTCTATTCTTGCTGCATAGCCTCATCTTTACTAGTCCACTGGTCCAAATTTGAAGGACCACTGGAACCACACATGTGTTCTTTTTGCAATAACTCGACCAAACCATCTAGTGCCCCACAAATTTCATGTCCTAAAAAAATGTCAAGAAACAGAACAAAAAAAACAGTATGTGAAAAAGTGGGCACCTGAACACGTATTTGGGACAATCTTAATGTAAGATTTTAGATGAATTACTCATGAAACATGATGATTTTCCAAAGCTACGTTGAATCACCAGTGGGGATTTACGATTCATCAAGAAAACATACATTCAACTAAGACAGACATGTGGATCCCCTCAAACTACACATTTTAAAATGACCAGCCGACCAGCTTAGCAGGCGGCTGTGGCCATAGCCCAAGTGCAGTCCTCTCAGGGTGGATGTCTAGGCTATGGTGGCGAGTCGTTGAGGCTATGGCCATTTAACTGGGGAAAATCATGACTAACCCTTGGATGGAATAGGGTAGCCACTTTCCTGATGAACCCCTGAAAAAACTGACAGCAAAGGGGTTAAATGAAGAACCTGGATAAGAACAGCATCCCATTCACCGACTTGAAGATCATTTTACATCGTCCCAAAGAGGGGTAAACCATAGTATACCCCAATTTCAGGATGGCCCTCCCCCAGTTATCTATCCTAAACCCAACGTGTGGTCAATTGGAGTGATGTTTACCAACTTCGCGCGGTTCCGCACTGCTGGCACCAGATGTTGATCCATAGGCATCCTTTGTTCCAGATTTTTCTTCGAAGAGGCTCACTATCAGCAGGTTGTTTTTTGGGGTCACATGTAACCTCATCACTCCCCAGCACTTCCGAACGCTCCTTGCCAGCCCACAGCTTTCCATATCCATGAGTTGGGATGAAATTCTCGCTGGGAGAAACCTATGCTACCACGCTGCGCACCATTGCATTGAGGAACTTAGAGAAATATTTTGACATATCCCTCTGGAGTAGCAGGCAGCTTATGTGAATCATATCATACAAATGTATACATATACACCTGCAATGAAGCCTAAACAAACACACTTGATCTGCAAGATCTATGTGGACTCACCTCCCACATCAAAATCAGCAGTGTTCTCAACCGGCACTGTTGACCCAACTGCTGCCAGGATGCATCAATGACAATTCCACAAAGTGCAATCAGCATAGGACGCCTCAACTGGTTTCGGGTGAAACCAGTGTTTCGCTTCAGAAATCCCGTCACAACTGCGTACTTTCAAGGGCATTCAACCCCTCAAAGGTCCCCCAATACGGGGATCATTCAGGGCGTGTTCACCACGAAGGGTCTGTGGAATCCCGTTGAATGGCAGTGTTTGAAGTAGGCAAATATCCTATGGGTTTGTCTGAAAATGGGGTACACTAAAATCCAATGGTTTATGATCCCTATTAAATGGCCATTTGGAGGATATACCCCATTTTCAGACACACCCATATATATATATATATATAATTATACATTGATATCCTGATGGAATTGTCCCCCATCTCTTAGACTTTCTGCATGGTACACAACAATGTAAGAAGAGTTTCTGACCCTTGGATGCACAGGGGACATGTGATACCCCAGGGAACATGTGATACCCCATGGCAAAGAATGGCCGGCAAACAAACAACAATAAACGGTGAGGAGCACTACTATTGTGTGTAGCAAAGCATCCAAAAGAAAAACAAATCAAACCCAATTCAACCATGATCATGAGACTGTATAAGAGAGAGAGAGAGAGAGCGAGGGAGAGGGAGGGATACAGTAATCAGTATGTATATGTATATACATATTACGCAGTCATCGACCAGCAAACCTACACACACAATTGCCCATGGATCAAAACTAAATTGGATGTTCTTGAAATTGACGTGGACAATGCAATTGACAGAGTTTTGAATGACAGAACAAATCATTCCCAATATGTCCCAACAAACGAGGTAGCATAGTATTGTTTATTTTACAGAAAACAATGGCTCGATTGCAAACCTAATATGGGTTTGCATGAAAAAAGGTCCCCCAAAGCGTTGATGTTTTATCACCATTGAATCATTTACCATATCAAACACCATTCTGGTTTCTCCCACATGTTTGGGCAAACCTAAATAGTAATAAGAATAAAATCATAAGATTAACAACATAAGATTAACAATAAATAATGGCTCAACCAAGCCGAGAAGCTCTTTGCCATTCCACATTTTCAGCGTCTCCAAAGAAAAGCATCCCTCTGCTTTCTTGAGTTCCTCATGCCGACTTTACGCTGGGTGCCATGAAGGATGGAGTCTTGCTAAATCTTTCAAACAAATCCAGGAAGATGCAGCTGTGGTGGATCAAAGGGTAAGGTCATGGAAACTACAAAACTTACTCATTTGAATATAATGGCATCTGTCATTACATGATCTTACATGTTTATGGGATGGCAACCAATTTTTCCGCCACCACAGGCTTTGGGTGAAAAATATATAGGGGGTTCCTGAGATTGGGGACCCTGACCTATGTGGGTTTCCCACTGGGTTTCCCACTGTGCGATCATCCCAAGCCGTTCCCCTTCCCAGCCAGCCTCTTCAAACGCAGGCGTGAACTGCGTGCCTGTTTTCAGGCGGAGAATTCGCTGATTTGTTGGAGATCCTGGCTTTCACATGGTGGATAGCCTCTGGTGTCGTCAAATATGACTTGCTAGAAAATCAGCAATAGTTCGATGATTTTCCAAACCTCGAACGTTAGTTTGGGGATTTCCCAGCCAGCCAGTGTTTTTTTTTCGCACTGGAAGGTACATGTGGATATTGGATCTCCGAAAATACCCTCTGGTAATTTAACAGTTCGCTATTGAAAATGGCTATAGAAATAGTGGATTTTCCCATGAAAAATGGTAATTGTCCAGTTCGCTATGTAAACGTTTACCGGAGGCTACATATGGCTGGACTACTGATCCAACTGAGTGGATTTGACACGAGACCGGTGACCCATGAAAATTGGCACATGGTGATCTTAAATTCCACTTACACATGGACCCCCCCGGAAGTAGGCAAGTGTAAAAGTTCACAGATCATCTATATATACATACATATACATATATATACATACATACATATATATATATACATATATATATATATGTGTATGGTGTACATGCAGTTAAATGGGTTTAGACGACTAGACCAAATAGACTAGATGAAATCAATCATAATCTGGGGGTCCTCTTTCTATGAACCATATTTTCTCATGTGGTTTTGTCGGAAAGTCGGGAAGCCACAGATTTGACGGTTTACCCTCTGGTAATCAAACGTGGCAAGCTGGGAAATCCCCTAGAAATGGAGGTTTCTAGCTGGGAAAATCCCCTATCTAACTGGTGGATTTTCAATTGCCATGTTTGATTACCGGAGGGTTAATGGGAAATTTTACAGGAAACCCCAATCAATTTCATGGGAAAATCCATGGTTTCCGGTTAAGATTTTCCCTAAAACCAATCCAATGATTATCAGTTTCCCCATTAGTTCACCAGCATTTTGGGGACGAATCCAAGCTGGAGCGCTGCCTTGAGGCCAGTCATCGTCATCCGCCGGCCTCGGCGAAACACGCCAGGCAGGTTATCCCATGAAATCCAGTGATATCCCATGAAATCCACAAAAAATCCCAAGGTTTGGCCTGATTATATTGGTATATAATGGAATATCATGAGCTATAGTGTACCCTCTGGTAAACTAACATAACTATTGGGGAATCACCATTTTTTATGGGAAAATCATGGAAAATCAACTTTGAATGGCCGTTTTCAATAGCTACGTTTAATTACCAGAGGGTAATGGTTAAATACCACTGGTTGTATACCATGCCCTATGGATCCAGCCGTACCTTCTAAGTATGACTGAGGTATGATGACTGGGAGGCTGAGTTCAGTACCTTATACTTGGACGCATTTGGATCCACAGCGATTATATTGGAATATCATGAGCTATAGTGTACCCTCTGGTAAACTAACATAACTATGGGGAATCAGCATTTTTTATTGGAAAATCAACTTTGAATGGCCATTTTCAATAGCTACGTTTAATTACCAGAGGGTAATGGTTAAATACCACTGGTTGTATAGCATGCTCTATGGATCCAGCCGTACCATTTCGTGGTCAAGGGGGGGTGCACATCCTGAACAAAGTACTGATGATAGCTCTAGCTCCCGAGTCAACATGACATATATAGATCAAAAAACATTGGTTGAGGTTTCATAGTCGAAAGCAACCAAGAACAGTGAACACATTGAAAAACACTGCTTCCCTTAGACGCAAATGCTCTCATTGGGATCACATAGAAATGCAGTACACCTACTAAACCCATTTCTCAGGGAAAAGAAAACAAGCAAGTGGTCAAGAATAATGGGTGCAGTACTGCTTCTTCGCGTTGTCAAACCCCCAAACAACAAAGTGTTAAGGGCTTGTGCACAAACATCAGATGCCCCAAAAGTCCTATGTGGTTTTCAATTCTATCCTTTTTCGCCGCTCCATTTGCCCTAGAGTTGGATATACCCTTTATCTCGAATCACCTAAAACACACCCAAATTTTAGCCTGGCCTTTCCCCAATATTTCTGGTTATTCCCCTTCCAACAGAGCTACAAGGCAGCGCATTGCACATATAACTTCCGAACTTCATAATTCCAACATATTCCAACCATCTATAAATTTTTTTCGACCATAAATCCTGTAGTTATAGTCATAAAATGTCATAAACCAACTGAGCCAACATCAATTCACCGTAAATCCCCCCACCGTTTCTCGGTGAAAAAGATCACCATTGACCCAACCACTTCCCTCTGAGAGATGGACGCCGGAGGTGCGGCACCTCATTGAAGACATGGCAGTAGTATAATCACTGGATTGGGTTAAGGGAAAATTTACAGGAAAACCCTATTTCATAGGAAAATCCATGGGGAAAATCTGATGACATGTATATTATACATTATTATACCCTATGGATCCGGATCCAAACACTGTCTGAGAAGCTACGGCTAACACCCTAGTCATCATACCCCAAGTATCCCCAAGTACTTCCTAAGAAGGTACTTGGATCCATAGGGATACATCATATGAAATTATATATGGTATATCTATATTGATTTATACCCCTTGATATCCATGCAAATATGGATGAAAATCCGTTGTTTCAAATACAATAAATCTAGGATATATCAACAAAATGCACGAACCAAAAAATCTTACTGGCTGGTACCCAGCTCCCCTGCTGAATGTTCAATCTCTAGTGGCAATGTAAGAAGTACTACTATCTCCACAAATGCAAAAAAGTCAAAGGGAATGGCTGACAACTGTGACATGAAATATGTTGGACATAGAAAACCCATCTACTCTCAGTGGGCAATGTTGCGATTGGAAAAGCCTAGAGGTTTGGGATGCCAAAATTCTGGCGGTCACTGGCAGGGTGGAAGGCTATGCCCAAACATGTCTTATCTCTCGCCGGTATTCATGGCACACCTTGGAGACTTGGGCAAACAAAAAGAAGTACCCTCTGGTAAACATACAAAAAACTATTGAAAATGGCCATAGAAATTTCGTGGATTTTCCCATTAATAGCATGGGGATTTCCCATAGTTATGTTAGTTCGCCAGAGGGTACTCTTTGTGTCGATATCTGAGCTTCAATCTCAAAATTCCAATAGAACACAAGCTAAACATGAACAAAACAAAAACTGGCTTCTCATGGCTTCTCAAGTAGAACTAAGAACATTGGCGGTACACCCCATTTCTAGGCAAATCCAAAGTATACCATATTCACCACAAAGAGAACCCCCCACGTCATGTTTTCTGGTTTATAACCCCATCCGCCACAAACCCAAGATTAATGACAAGTAGAACCAACTTACGCATCACAAGGTGCCCCACCTGGCAATTTTTTCCCCACCTGCCAGGTGAGGGTTACTAGATTTTGTCACAGCTGCGCGGGGGGGTGGACAACCTCTTCTTCCTCCTCCTCCTCCTCCGCCTCCTCCTCGCCAGCTCCAGATCGCAGTGGGCACTGCCGGAGCTCNAGCTGCGCGGGGGGGTGGACAACCTCTTCTTCCTCCTCCTCCTCCTCCGCCTCCTCCTCGCCAGCTCCAGATCGCAGTGGGCACTGCCGGAGCTCATCGCCCAGCTCCAGATCGCAGTGGGCACTGCCGGACTTCATCTGCCAGCTCCAGATCGCAGTGGGCACTGCCGGACCTCAACTGCGAGCTCCAGATTGCAGTGNCATCTGCCAGCTCCAGATCGCAGTGGGCACTGCCGGACCTCAACTGCGAGCTCCAGATTGCAGTGGGCACGGCCGGACCTCAACTGCGAGCTTCCGATCTCAGTGGGCAACGCCGGACCTCAACCGCGAGCTCCAGATCCCAGTGAGCAACGCCGGACCTCAACCGCGAGCTCCCGATCCCAGTGGGCAACGCCGGACCTCAACCGCGAGCTCCCGATCCCAGTGGGCAACGCCGGACCTCAACC
>BGPT01000165.1:1576-33323 GCA_003297045.1 Symbiodinium sp. clade C Y103 | reverse complement strand
TATTTTGCAGGCAACTGCATAAACTTACGCTCTCCGATAAATTCAGGCAAACACCAACACATTCTACTAGATTCCGACAAAAGTAGCATCCGACTTTACCAATGTAGCCTCCAGGAGCCAACATTCCAATGTTGGCTTCTCAGGCCAACATTGGAATGTATGCAAATATTGCTAACATGGATCGTCTGGGNGACTTTACCAATGTAGCCTCCAGGAGCCAACATTCCAATGTTGGCTTCTCAGGCCAACATTGGAATGTATGCAAATATTGCTAACATGGATCGTCTGGGCATATGATCCCCATGTCTTGCATTTCAAGGCATTTGAAACCATCAACAAGTCTACAGTCCTGACCGTAGGCATTCTCAGTGATACATCCAATAATATAAACCGTCTCGTCAACCAGTTGGAGGCTAATGCAAATCATCTCGAATAGCATCATCCGTATGATGAATCCGAATTTGGAGTGGTTTTGTTATTGGGTTTACCATAGTACGTAAGTTGGTTATGATGTGGTTTTGCCCCCTTGTTTTGAATAAGCAATAGACACTGCCTGTGTGTTTGTAAATGATTTACCATGATTTACCTATGAAACATGGTAGTTTACTGCATTACTCCCATCATTTGCCATTTCATAGCTAGCCCATGCTAGCCCATGATTTAAACAGCATTTTCCCAACGTGCGAATCCTTGATGGGAAACCATGGGAAATCTAAATAAACCATGTTATTAGTCCTTGTTGTTATTTATGATCCCGCACGCATCTCCATAGGTAATCCACATTGCAAATATGATTCTTGGGTTGACCCAGAATTGAGAACGACCTATCAAGACCCTTCCTTTTCCATATTCTCGGTTGTTTACTATGTAAGTTGAATACAATACTCCCATCATTTAACAATGATCCCATAATTATCGTATCAATTCGTATCATTTAACCATTACTTGGCCATGGTTTTGGTTTGCCACTTGCCATGGTTAAATATTGGGAACATGATTACGTTGAAGAATGGCACCAATTATCATTATCCCATCATATGTAACCACCATTTTCCCATAGTTTTCCCACTTCACCACCATGTAACATCATGATATCATGGAACCATCAGTTAACCAGCATCTTCATCCATTTTCCCATAGTTTTCCCACTTCACCACCATGTGACATCATGGAACCATCATTTAACCACCATTTTTATATTTTTCCTATATAGTTTTCTGATTTTCCCATCATTTCACCAACACCATTTCCCCATGAAATGACTAGCCCCCCCGCCATGGAAAAACATCCTCGACACAGGAGCTCCAGGTGGATCTGGCCGAGTTGCACGAAACCTTCGCAGCGGCGCCCACCCAGGCGTTGAAACGACGAAGTCGTCTTCGACCTATTTGGAAGTCGGAATGGAGAACCCAAAGTTAGTCGATTTTAAGCCATAGAGATTGACATTCGCGCAATTTTTGATTGTTTTTGTTTGGGTTCTTGGTTCTTGAAATGATTTTCAGCACTTGGAGAAACCACCAACAATGGCATTTCCTATCGGATAATTCCGATACTTTACTCATGTTCATGCCGTCAATGAAGGTCTAGGTAGGTACAGATTCAGCCCATTTTGGTGAAGTTGATGTGTCAACAACATTGTCCCATGACAAAATCAAATCACAAAGTGTAGACCTGGACCAACTTAGCCACAAAATTGGTATCTTGTGTGCCATTTTTGAGTACTTCATCCTTTTTGAAATGGAGGTTTCGTAAAATAGTGGTACCCCCAAATCATCCATTTATAGATGGATTTTCCATTATAAACCATCCATTTTTGGGTCCCCCCATTTTAGGAAACCCCCAAATGAGCGCTTTGAGTCTCTTGGTATAGACAAGAAGAGTCTTTGGCAGCCAGCCAGGCGATCAAGACCAAGATCCGCGCCAGGAGAAAAGAAATTCTGTGTCTTGATCTGCGAAAGGGCAATCCATTTTGGAAAGGGACAGTTTGAAGGGAGATTCATACAGAAATCGGAGGGTTTTTCATGTCCATTGCCAGGTATGTCTTTGTGCGCAGGGGGCGATGGAGATGGTGACTCTAGTTTTCAAGATGGTAACATATGGTAACCAAGGCTGCCAAGCTGAAGGTGGCCCAAATCTGCAGAAGTTGTCTCAAATTGTCACCCAAACTCTGTGGCTGTGGCTGAAAGTAGGGTGCCCGAAGGCCAAAGAAGGGAAAAGTCAATTTTGCAGTATTCTCCCAAGAGATTGTTACAGTCCGCTCATAAATCCTGACCAAACCCGCGGTAACCAGAACCTAAGCTTTTGACCCATATCCAAATCAAATCACGTCCTACCTTGTTGATGGTTTCAAGAGTTTTGCTTGAATGTTCAACCATATCTGGGATGATTCCCAATGACGATCATAATTACTTCTCACGGGCGTTGAACCCGCCAACCAAGATGCCACTGTTCTGCTGTTGGCTTGGAAGCAAGTTAGTTTGCACTTTTACAAGCTGAAACAACATGTTCCAGGCTCCAGGTCATGTAAACAGGATTTGTTGTGCCTAAGCAGTGTACAGCCCCTCCAAAAGACAATGTTTATAGAGGAATTAGAAAGGAAATACAAGGAAATCAAAGGAACTGCATGGAACCTTGAAGAAAGGGACATACCATGGTGTCAAATATTTTTTCCAGAACGGACCCAACTGAAGAATTGTGCTCCAAGTTGACCCACTAAGGCCTAGAGGCATTGCACAGAATGTGGTTCCGACCTCAGATTTGGTCTTTTCCGACGCTCCTAGACGAATGTGAAGACTTGAAATCATGCCATCTATATGAAGCTGTGGGGGGTCGTGTCAGCGATCATGTCACGACTTATTTCCCATTGGGGTCGCCATATCTTGACGGTGGATCTTCCCTTCTGTTGGTCCACCAGGGCCAGCTAGCGAATCCTAGTGATTTGTTCATCACTGTTGAAGTCATCAAATTCTCCAATGCATCTATTCCAGAGCTGTCCGTCCTGTCCTTACCTGCATGCTAGAATCCTAGAACTAATACTCAATCGAGATTAGATGCATGCCTTTTCGATCCCTTTCCCATTCGAAGAGGCACACAGATCACACAGATCACGATTTTGATTGCCCTCCAGTTCTCAATTTCTTTGGTCTTGTGACAATTTGATGTGAGACATTCTGAACAAAAGCTGGAAGTGTTATGAAGTGTTGACGTTGGGTAGCCTCTGGTAAACTAACATAACTATGGATAATCACCATTTTCAATGGGAAAATCCACTATTTCTATGGCCATTTTCAATAGCTATGTTAGTTTACCAAAGCCTTGGTGATTTCTCAGCTGACTGAGCCACTGGATCACGTACTGTATCGCTGCAAGGCGATTGCCTTGGCAAGGTGCGAAGCGTGAGATGTTCATCCGGCGTTTCCCTTGGAAGAAGTGGCTTAGGAGATGATTTTCCCAACACGTTGGGATCGTGTTTTTCATAGTTCTGGTAAATTTGGATGGTGATATAGCATGATATAGCGAATTATTTCCATGGCGTGCACGGTTGTTCAACTCCGATTTTTTCTGTGGGCCACCATGAAATCCTCAGCAATATGAGTGAGATGATGAGCCACTTGATCCGGTCATGATCCAAGCCACATACCCTGTGGTGATTAAAAGTAGCTATTGAAAATGGCTATAGAAATAGTGGATTTTCTCATACAGAATGGTGATTATCCATAGTTATGTAAACGTTTACCAGAGGGTACTTCTAGTGAGAGGATTAATTTTCAACTTCAACCAATCACCCCATCCTACCCACACCCTTTGGTGGCATTCCGCTTTTTTTCGCTAAGAGATATGATTATGGCAATGGCATTCTCTTGTGGACATTCCAGTTGCGGTGGGAGAAGCGCCGAATTCTGATCCGGGTTTGTTTGAAAATAGGGTACCCCCAAAATTTGATATCATCATGTCCCCCACTGAAATGGCCCCAATGGGGGAAAAAATCCCATTTTCAGACCCATCTTCAAACGTTTTGAACCGATGTTGGCTGGTTCAATCTTGGACGTCTAACAAGTCTAAGTCTGCACCAGTGGCTGCGTTTCCATTTATTCTTTTCATTTATTTCTATCTACGCTGCTTCCGTGTATACTGTATGTGTATAATTGTGATTCTGTTACTGTATTTTATTACTACGTGAATATAAGTATGTCAGTATGTATGTATTTCTATTTTTTCAGCACATGCAAAAGGATAGAAAAGTAAAATCAATGTCTAACATAGAATATAATATGTATATTATAGATTGTTATAGTGGATCTTGCAAACATAACTAAATTTACCCTCTGGTAATCAAACATGTCAATGGACACTCCAGCATCTATAATGATTTTCCCATCAAAACCCTCTATTTAGCTGATGTTTTCCATTTGTTCTATGTTTCATTACCAGAGGGGATTTTTTCACCGTCGTTTCTTTTTGTTTGGCTGCAGGCTTGGGCAAGGAGCCACCGAAAACCTGGCGGCGGCCTTGAGGCGAGTTACCATGTTTTTGGGCCATGGCTTCCATGGCTATGTTAGTTATAACCAGAGGGCCCAGAGGGTATATATATATATAGATGATTGTAGATGTATATAGAGTTATCCAATGTGTTCATAATGGTTGATGATGGTTTGTTTTGTGGTAATGGCTAATGATGGATTATTTGATTGGTTTCATTTAGTTATTGGTTGATGATTACGATTTGGTTGATAATGGTTAAAATAGTGATCATTACTTTCCCAACTAATGGTGTAATGCCAGTATTTGGCGAAGTATGAGTTAGTAAAATTCAGCCATACTGACATGTCCAATTGTTTGAGCTGATTGCTACCCCATGTTTTGCCCGACTCATACCCATGAGACTCCAACTTCTGGGGCATGATCATTGTCCAGAAATTCGCGCCATGACCTTTACCACTGGGCTGATTGCGAATTGTCACTACCATGGTGGGTAAATTGAGTCGTTTGACTTTCAGGCAAGATTATATGTTCTAGGGTCAATTAACATAGACGTGGAAACCAATGGTTTCCCGATCGGACAATGATCGACAAATGGTGGGTTTTCCACATCTATGTGAACGTTTACCCTCTGGTAAACTAACATAGCTATGGAAAATCACGCAAACTGTTAGTTTACCAGAGGGTACAGGAGCCAATGTCGTCCCATTTTCAACGGCGCCAGGGCATTGAGTGGCGAAGGTGCATCTCTGGGAGTTTGGGGATCCCAGCAGATGGGCTCCGCCGTGGGTGTGTGTTTGACAAATAGCTCTACTATTGTGTATTAATATATAATATGTATTGATATACAGTATATATATATATATGCATATGTAGCATGGGGGTATCATTTGGGCCACTGAATATGGGGATTTAATGGGATTGCCTTGCATCGTCCTACACACTAAGAGCTTATATCTTGGAGTAGTTTGCGGGAAGAGATTTGTTTACCATTCCTCATGAGATCATTGAAAATGGGGTACCTCTAAACAGTTTCAGGTTACTCGCCTACCTGATCCCAATTGAAATTGCCATATGTTGGGGAAAAAAAACACAATTTTGTGTTCAGACACGGACCCAATTTTCAGATATTGCTGATGATATAGTGCATTCCAATTAAGTTCCCGTTATACCCAATTATGCCTCTATTATATCTCCATTATATAAATAGCAAGAAGGATCGACCGACTGGATGAATCTCCCCACAGGTGAAGGTTAAATCGAATTCAACTCTCATGATATTTCCACAATGCTGTTTGATAATTACAGAAATAAGATCCAAAAAAGCAAGCCATATGCTATTGAAATTGCCATCGATTGGGGAAAAAGATCCGACACACCCAAGTAACAAGATCCAACAACCAACTACTCTAAACCTAGGGGTCAAATCCCGTTACATGCATTGGTCACATCGCAATTTGTGATCCCCCAAAAAAAAAAACAAAAGACGCAACGTGCCGAGGTCCCTGCGGACGAGGTCTCCAGACTATTGGAGGTCTGGCCGGATGAGAAGGCGGCAATGCCAAGCGCTGCAAGCGGTGTCGGGGAGACCTCGAAATCACCGGGCTTTCATGTGAAAACGTATGGAAACATCTCGGGATTTTGAAGAATCTATTGAATTTGGAGGAAATTGTGGGAAAAAGTGAGGACAATCCATTGAAGCCCTGTTGAACTTGGAGGATTTGAGGGGAAAGATGTGAGGATAGTCTGAACAAATGCCCCATGTTGGATCGGAAATCCAGTTGATAATAGATCATTTTACCTCTTGGAACAGGAATGGGAGACGGACAGCATGGTTTAATCCATCCACAGTTGGAAACAACTGATTGTCTGAATCAATAAAGGGCACGGCTTGACCATGAAAAGATTGACTGGTTGAAATGTTGGCAATTAACATGGGACCGCCTTCAACGAGTATATCTATGGGTCAGACTAACAAGGAGACGATGCTGCTAGACGCACACAGAGAGAGTGACTCTGAAACTGCTAAGAAATGTTAGTCACAGTCAGGGACCGTCCCAGCGTGTGTATTCTACGCCTTTGTCATGGTTTGTCCCAACATGACATGTCGTTTAGGAGGATTAAGTTTGGGAGCACACCATTCTTATCCCATACCAAAACCCCCTGTTAGAATCCGTTAAATGGATTTAAATGGACTTAAATGGATGGTTTCATCAACCAAATAATCCAAACTAGCCCAATTTTGGGCCTACGCCCGTATGTGCCATGGTCAACAGTTGTGTCACTCGTGCTTGGGGCTTGAGTCAGTGGATTTGTCTGCATGCTCTCTATCAAAAATTGAGCATCCCCACAATTCATTCCTAGGATGGATTGCCAGTAATTGGGATGGATGACCAGGGGCCCCCATTGATCCCATCTAGTCACCATTTCCCATGGTTTCCCATGATTTTCCTTGGGTTTTCCCATAGGTTCCCATATTTTTCCATGCTATTAGCTATTCATGGGACCATAGTTGATGAAACTCCCCATGCCTTGCAAAATTCGCAATTGATGAGCTGTTCATGAAAATCATGGAAAATCCCCATGGATCCCATTCGCTCGTGCCCCCTTTGCTTCCTAGCTCCTGGCCAGGTCTTAGCTCCTCTGAAGGACTTTGCCCTTAGCGAAGTGGACCCGGAGATCGGACCTCGGGCCTTGGCCGATGGGGATCCCGCAGACATGCATGGAGAACCGAGAAAACCTGGAGAAAATGGCCATAGAAATAGTGGATTTTCCCGTGAAAAATGGTGATTTTCCATAGCTATGGTTAGTTTACCAGAGGGTAATTGATTGAAAATGCTTGAAATCAACCAAGCCTTATGTTTTTTTCTTGGACACGTCTTCCACTTCCACAAAATGTTCCCGCCATGAGGCCCCTGCGCGACGTCGAAAAGCAGCTCTTGCCCCTCTTAGTCACCTGGTCGCAGTTGCATCTGGGTGGAACCAGTTCTCCAGGCTATCATTTTAAATTCTTCATGATCATTTGATGTTGTTTCCATTCCAAAAATTGTTGTAAATCGAGTACCCCAAGGATAAAGATACGAATTCCTCTAATCCCAAACCTTAGGAATTGAATTTTATCAGGATGTGTGCAATTCTTCCGAAGTGTTTTCAGCCGCAAATATTTTCAGATGGATGGGTGTCAACCGGAAGCAATGTTGTCAAATCGAGCCGATCTGAGTGCTTCCAGTCAGTGTTTCACCCGTGGCATTGTAAGAAAAGTGTTGCAGGAGCCCAGCGTTCTGTTCTCCACAACCCGGGATTCCTCCCTGCCTTGATTTCTTCAAACCAATGCAAACTCACTTTGCCCTGACAAACCGCCTGAGGACTCCAGTGTAGTTAGATGATTCTTCCATGAACATGGCGGTTTGTTTCATGGCCACATGGGACATTTCCAAAGATATGAGCAAAGAAAGACTCAGCTTTCTGTGTTTCTAATACAAGGGTTGTCCTACCATCAAATTGAGGCTTGAATCCCAATATTTTTTCCTGGGTAAATCACATGAGCGGTGTTCAACCCCCCTACTGGTTGATGATTACCTGGGGGATTACTATATATCAATATATCAGAAAAAATACAAGAATCCAATAGTAGGGAATCCCCATTACCCTCTGGTAATTTAACCTAGCTATTGAAGATGGCCCATTTGGTTCGTTGATTTAGCTATTAATAATGGTGACTTTCCATAGCTATGTTGGTTTACCAGAGGGTGACCAACCAGTACTGTATAATGAACTTCCCCATTTTCCCATGGCAATCCCCCCTTTTTTTTGCTTGTTGCAAGGTGATCCCCCGCGTCCGTCAGCGCTTGCGCTTACTGGTCCTGGCAGACACGGCGGAGAAACGCGTCGGAGAGGAGCCGTTTTAGAATCGCGGAATCCTTGGGAAGTAGAATCCATTGAATATATACCATTTAGATTCCATGAACTGTTAGCATGTTACATTTTAGACCATTTGGTTAGTTGTTAGTTATATATATAGTTGTATCATATCCCATATTTTTGTGAGATTTTTTTTTTTCTTTAATTTGTTTATCTTAAGCCTTATGGGAGATGATATAATTGCGCTCCCGTTGTATCACCATGAATATCATTGATAGATTGTTGGTTCTATAATTTATATTCCATATGACATTGCCATATTATCTCCCTATTATAAATATAGATGATAATTCCCATGAATCCGCATGACTCAGTAGCCAATTTAGGAACCTAAATTGGAGGTACCCACAATCAGGTCTATGTAAGGGTTAAATTGCGGAGAAGATATCCCCAATGTATATGGCTGCATCGCCCAGTACCTCCAGTGGATCGCTACCTGAAACGGCCATTGAACAAACCTCTTCAGATTGTCCCATAATGAGTTCATTCTTATCATAGATACGAATCATAGATGGTCATGATATATGGTTAACCATTATATATATATATATCGATTACCATTATTGATTGTATACATATACCAATATATCCCGAACTATATGTGAATGTATATCCGCATTACCATGATTGATTATATATATATATATTATCCGCATTGCTATCATTGATGATGATCACCTTCCAAGGTTGATCCAAATGGCCAGGCCCTCGATCAGCTTCAGCTGTTACGGAGGGCCTGCTACGAGATCCAGGCAAGGGCTGATGCTATGTTTTCTCTGAAAGAAGAGAAAACAACACAAATCCCAAGGTTCAAACAATGGTAAACCATTTTCACAATTTGAACAGTGGTGTTTAGTGGGGTATTCACCATTTTTTGTACAAACCCATATGCTGCAAGAGAGCTCCATATGCTGCAAGAGAGCTCATTTACATGCTGTTTCTGCCATTGATGATGATGATGATGATGATGGTGATGATGATGATGATGATGATGATGATGATGATGATGATGCGTTTTGTTTTTGTTATTCTTATTATGCTGGTAGTGATTGTGATAAGGACAGATCTCGGTCACGCGAAACACATATATATATATATAGTTATGTATTCGTCATGGAACTATGTCAGAGACTTGAGTAAAACAATCCAAATCATAACTTTATTGATTATGGAGATGGTTATGGAGATCATCATTTCATCATTTTTGAAGAATCCCTATGTAAACACATATATATATATATACACATCATCCCTCAAATCAAGGCTGGCGTTTGTTGATGACGATTATGGAGACATCTGTCACTGGGCCACCCAGCCCGCCAGAACTCTTCGCTGCTGCGAGAGCTGTTGGCCATCATCGTGTTGTGAATTGGCTCAGCCCAGTTTGGGGGATGTGGTATATCATCCCATGTAGGTGTATACGGTATAGACAAGAAGAAACCATGAGGTCGTCCATTGATTGGATTTCCATGATGGGTTAAACATAGAGACAGGGCAAAGACAATGTGTAGATACAATCATATGCATACATGTATGTATATATATATATGTATTAAATGATATAATATATATATACACACATATCATACATATATAACTATACATATTATCAAGGATGATAACGCCCGTCAAACCATTTTTCTCGTACCACCCGCAGATTTGGTCAATCAAGAACCAGTTAAATCAAGTAATTTAATATAACCAATATACATACATATATATATATAACCATTATATATGTGGTGAATATTGAACATCCAAGTAACTTAAGTAACCATCCAATGAACTTGTAGCCGATGACTTGATCTACTTGATCCAGGTTGTTCAACTATGTGAACTTTGGAGCAGCCCCGGAGAAGGCTCCTGGCCTCGGAACGGAAAAACAGATGGATTTGTCTCAAAATAGGGTAGCTCTAAATGAGGTGATCATCATTTTCCTTGTAAACGAAATTGATAGAAATTGCTATTTTAGGATTTACCTGATTTTGAAACACACCCTGTTTCATATATAGAACCAATGATTGTATGGCTAATGGACTAGACAAATCATTGCACGGTTGAACCATGTCAGTTTTTGATTGAAATCTATAAGCCATCTTCAACGCCAGGAATCTTGGTTGGCATATTCCAAGAATTTTCCAGAGACTTGGATGAATCATACAGGACATCATGTCTCTTAAGCGGTAGAACCGCAGGATTTCTGCCAGCTCACAGCGAGCATTCCAAGCCAGGCTCAAGTCACCAGTTCCCTGAAGGGGGTGGACGTGCCAAGTCTGAGCCTTGATGACTTGGCGAACGTCTCCCATTTTTGGATGTTTTTTTTTGCGACACATTGTAGATGTTCTATTGTCAGATGTGTTTTGTCAACTGAAGGTTTACATGATGATTATATACAATAGAGTAATATGTAAGTTAATTGTGTGTACATATATAATTTAGTTCATTCCAAAGAAATAAAGACCGCAGTGCCTGGTCCAATGACCAATTAGAGTCATAGAAATTGTCGTTGATGGTGAACAATTCGTGGCCACTGGACCAAGTAGAAGCGACCAGCGGTTTCTGATTGTACCGAGGAAATGTCTGCTGTTTGAGCAAGTCCGTCAATTCAAGGGGTTGGAACGTTCATGCCTCACTGTGTTGATTCAAAAGAATATCCACAGTTTTTTGAGAAGTGTCTATACTACCCAGTAATTACTATCCAACTGTTGGGTTCTATGGATTTCCAATCAATCTTGCAATCACTCCATGTCCGGAAATTTCCCAAGTCGCATCACGTCGGAGTTCACCGCCTAGGCTTGCTGCGCTTGCGCGAGACCAAAGCGTCCGAGGGGCCAAGGGTCTGAGGATTCTGCTGGGCTGTTCACAATAGCAACCTTCCAATACGATCATGGGTAAATTCCTCACTGGAATCATAGCTCTAGGATTCGGGGAATCAGATGGGTGACCCAGCATTTCAGGCTAGCGGCTGGTGAAATGTTTGATTTTACCCAAATAAGATGCAAAACCTTGGGATCCAATCCCATCCTGACTGATTGGGGGTTCCAATCACATCCTCATCATGGTAATTATTGGCCTTAAGATGCCATCCTCATGATTGGATGCCCACGGATCAAGTTATACAGAAATGGATAGAAATGGTGGTAACTTTATTTCACCTCATTTTTGGTGGGTTTCCAGAGTTTTGAGCCATTGGCATCATTGATTTTCTCCATTTTTTCTCAGTACCAGGTTAAATATTTGACCAGGAGTCGGACCATGGGTGTCCACTGCAAATCCCTCCGGAAGATGTTGAAAAAAGTGTGAAAATCGTTGGTCAATGGATGTTTTGTTGGATGCTCTACTTTTTGTTTCAGCCCTCAAAAAATATCCTCAACATGTTGGTTTTACCAACCACTACCTGGCCAATTAGCTTATGGATGCTTATGGTACTTATGCTTGGCATTCAGAAGCTGATCTGGTGCCCGTTGCCTGCGTTGAATCTGTTCAGAGGAGTCAGTGGAGGCACTTCTACACCCTGCTTCCAACTTGGCTACGAGTCAAATTATGCATAGCAGAATTGGATGGTTGAATTCGACGGTCAAACTTGTGGGTTTGTTTGAAAACAGATGAAACTATACCCTACAATCCAGTGGTTTATCATAAGACATGTTGTTTGCTATACATGTACCAACCAGCCTAACCACATCTAGCCACCTTGTTTTTTTTAATTGATGTCTGAGATTGGAAGATTCGCCATGTGGCTGTGGTGGACCAGGTCCAAAGGCGATTTTCCCGGTTTCCACATGCTGTATCTGGGCGCATTGGGACAACTGGATTGGTGGGATGGGATGGAGAGACGGTCAACTGCAGAATGGTAGAAATGGCCATGTATATATAACATTATATAACACACATATATATATATATACTATGTATATGTATATATAGATAGATAGATAGATAGATAGATAGATAGATAGATAGATAGATAGATAGATAGATAGAGTATATACATATATCCAAATGAAACTAAGATAGACAATTTTCCAAACTGAACATGTAACGTCATGTGACATTCGATAGCCTTTTTGGTAATCCAATCCAGGAATGGCAAACGCAGAAAGCGACATTGTGAAAGGCGCATTTCTCCAAGGCATTTTGTGGTGAAACAGCTCTTGAAACAGAGAGCGTCCTGGAAGAAGGAGAAGGTCGACGAGGAGACTCCCTCGTGCCGTCACCTTTTTTTTTGGGGGGGGGATCAGGGGAGCAGGGAGTTGTTGTGGCGACTTGGAAACACAAGTTAAGGGTTCGTTTGATGGAACTTATTGATATTTATTGGGTATATTGGGTATTTGCATATGGATTTTTATGGGATTGTAGTCCACTGAATGGGATATACCCTCTGGTTAATTGACATAGCTATAGAAGCCATGGCCCATGTAAACGTTATTTACTGATTTACCTATTAGATATGATGGTGATTTTCCAAAAAAAAAAAGAGGTAAATTAGAGACGATTTTTGTTGAGGACCCCATGACCTCGGCCCCCTGGGACACATATATAGGACTGGATTGCTTTATGAAGGTATAGGATTGGCCACAGTGGCGACAATAGGTTTCTGTATGTTTCTGTGAAAATAGGGTGCCACATTCCATCCCATGGTTTAATGATGTTTATTGTTGTTTCCCGATTGAAATAGCAGGAGAAAAACCGCATTCAGAGACCGACCCAGTCATCCCGGTATCAACATTCTTTCGCATCCCCGACCATATCACAGCCGCTTGGGGCCCAACATCAAACCTGTAGCAGCGCTGCATCATGGCTGGCGTGCAAAGTGAGAGTACCATGGAGGTGCCTATGACAGCGGCTTGCTTCTGGATATAGCGACCTCACTGCGAAGTGGGTGGATTCATGATCAGTAAAGGGTAACTCTCCGAAGGCCTCAATTCAGGTATTAGGTTCCTCCAAGAAAGTGAATTATTATTGTTTTCCCGGATGGTTGGTTTATGTTGGTTTCTGGGTTGATATGTTTGGCAATGGAGGATGATGAAAATAAAACACCATTTCAGCCAATTTGCAGAACACTTCTCCATGACTCCGACTGCGATTCTTGCAGTTCCATTAGAAATTCGATTGCCATTGAGTAGCGGGCACAAATTGATGTGAACCACTCAGTGATGTCGAAGCATTGGAAATGATTCGACCTCACGTAATGGTTCACACCATTTCCTCCCCACTATGTAGTATACCCAACGGCATGCAAACTTCCTATCAAGCTGCAGGTTCGATCTGCAAAGATGGTTACGCCCCAAGAGCTTGAGCGCATCTTACGCATGAGTGCCCTGGGCCGATCAATTCATAGTTGGGGATCTTCCATTTTTTTTCGCCCCAAGAGGCTTCCCACGAAATGGATGGAAACTGGTCGAACGGACACTATGCAATTTCTGGTGGAAAATCATCAAAACCCTACTTGACCAATGGGGATGTGCAGGCCGAGTCTGGCCTCTAACAAAGTGTGTGGACTCCTCTGGCAGATCAACTCACAAACCCGAGAAGTCAAGAGATATAGAGGTGAACTTTAGTGGTGAATTCAAAGTTGCTCTCTCTCGTCGTGAAAATGGGGTCCCTCTCAATTGGGTGACGGCCGTTTCCGAGATATAATGTTCAATCTGGAAGATGTCAGTCTGCCATTCCAAGAATTGAATGAAAGGAAAATCTGCAGGAAAGAAATTTCAGGAAAAAACTAAGTGGTTTCCCTTCCTTTGCTGCAGATTCACTCATTTTTTGTTTCAATTTGACCAGCTTGAGCGTTTTGGAATTTGTCTCCAGTTTCAGGTATGGAGGGGCTGTCGATTGGCCTCATTGCGAAGCTGTTTCAGATGAGCAGCCGCGAAATTCACCAGACCTTTGGAGATTTGCTTCGCTTGGGGATGGGCCATGCCACTGGAAGATTTGGAAACATGGAGGGAGTGACTATCAGGCGATGGCTCAACGATAGGAGGGTTTTGACCACAAGTCAAATTGGTGCTTTAGTAACTTTAGTATGCTTGGATGAGTTTATGAGTTTGCTGTGAGTTGTCCATTTCTGTATGCACATTGAAGCGATGTAGTCCCAGAAGACTCAATGATTTTGCAAAACACAAATGGTGAACAGATGAACAAACCTTTTGGGGTCCAAAAGATTCTAAAAATGTCTTGGTTTGCCGAAACATCCTAATCCTCTCACGATGTCAGACACCTGAACTTGCAGATGTTGCTGATGTTCACGCGCGATGATCCTGACTCATCGTGCTCACCTTGGATATGCACACACCCTGAGGAGTTCAACGGCATTCACAACCCCTTTGAATATGAATATGTATATATATATATAGCTATTGCACTTGATCATAATTGATCATAATTGAGCAGATTTCGGGATGATTCCCCAGTTGCTGCAATTACTCAACCGGGATAGAAATTTCTCCAGGTTCACAGTACCCAGAGAATGCCATCCCTTCCGTTGTGAAGTCATCTCCAGCTCTTCGTTCCCAGGATCTTAGAAGATGCTTGGCTGCGTGGTGCCCAGGACAGATGTGGCTGTGAATTGAAAAGACCCCTAGGGATCCTCAGCTTATTAATTGTCAACCCTGGAATAAACCATGGTTCTGTGAATTAGGGGGGTACTCCCCCAATAGTCACAATCTGATACTTAAATGGTACCCCCCCAATTAAATCGCCTAGGGGCTTATTCATCAGGGTTGACATTACAGATAAATTGGATTAAATTGGTTGATGTCTTGACCCACACCCACCTGAGCCCATTTGTTTGTCACTAGGAGCCAGTCCGAAACGATTCCCTGGGAATTGGACATGCTCAAGACTTGAGTTCCATCACAGCTTGCACTCCGAGTGGTGAGGCTACGGGGTGTCAAAGTAGGGCTACAATATCCATCATGATCTAACCTTCCACCACTGGTCAGTGTGGTGACCAGTGGTGGAAGGTTAGATCATGATGGATATTGTAGCCCTACTTTGACCTGCCATGGAGCTACAGGGTCACTATTCACCATTCACAGCCGCAGTGCCTCGGGTTTTTGTGAGTCATGATCCCAATCTGTGAGTCCTTTGCATTCACACATAATTGTATATGTATATAGTATACATTATATTATATTATACATATTATACATATGATTTCGTGACCTTCATCCTTTTGAAGGCGTATTATGATTTCTATCGTTATCTATCTATCTATCTACCTATCTATCTATCTATCTATCTATCTATATAATTCTATATATATATATTCATTTGGATTTATATTGTTATATTTGGTTAAGACACATCAATGTGCTATCAAATTAATCATATACATACATTAAAGATCATTCAAGCAGGTATGATTTGGTAGCTTGGAAGTCTGAAGATGTTGGAGAGTTCTGAGGCAAAGAGACGACGTGTTGAGCTACCGGGGCGAAAGTGAGGCAACGCCTAATCCGGGCGAGGTCCGTGAGTTTCACCCGCCGTGAGGCAACGCAGGTCTATTCGCTCCTGGAAAATGGTCGAAACATCTGGAAGATTTGGGAGATTTGAGCAACTGGATATGGCCATTCACTGGTAAGGCTTTAGTTTATTGGATTTCATTGGTATGGTTTGGTACATGAATGTGGTTGTCATCATCCCGATTTGCCATAGTTGATTAACTATCATCATTAATGGTAGCCATATAGCATGGTATCACCTATCGTTATTAATTCATTAATTACCATTCAATTAACATCATTATGTTATCTTCTTTGCCATCTTTTCACCAATTCCACCGCACCTGAACAGTGCCGGCATCAAGTCAAGCCTCAGGAGTTGCCGTCCTTGCGCAGAGCCTGCAAGGTGCACATGGAACGTTTAAACTCTGAGCTGCAGGCGTTGCGGATGGGCATCAGCGTTGCGCTAGGGTAGACCTTAGGGTGGCAGGCTTGGAGAGCGAGGAGGATAGCGATGATGGTTTCTTTGAGCATGTTTATACATGTTTATATATTTTTATGAATGTATTTTTATGGATACAAATGGGGGAATATTTAGCAATTTTTAGTTATCAATAGTAGTTGTTTTTTTGTGCTATCTAAGATCACCCATCAACTATTCCTTAATGTGAGGGTTGGAGTAAGGTGTCTATCTTTGATCGATACTCTGGAAGCGAGTAGCCGCACTTGTTTAAAGTGTCAGCCCTTTTTGAAGGATTTTCGACCTCTGACTAGTCTGCAGATTTTGGGGGCGGGGTCGCTGGTCTTGACATATTTTGTTCCCAGATCGAACGTTGTGAACAGAACAGCCCTGACTCTCAAATCTTATCCTCTCCCATTTTTCTACAAAATATTGTAGTTTGAAAATATGTGAAATGCATTTCAATGAATTGAGGGGAACATTTCCCGAAGACCATAGCTGTACCACTGCGCTACTGTCATTGCCGTAGCTGCTTCGATTGGTCACCGCAGGAGTTGAAAGGCGACTACTTCTTCGTCCAGACGGAGTTCCAGGAACATCGCGAGGAGTACCATGGGCCGCCTGGTGAAGCAGCGAGGGATTGGGGTAGTTGGATCCTAGATGCGCACGTGCCGGGACATGTTCGAAGTGTTCGTTGCAAACGACGCAATTGAATGGTCGTTTGTGGGCGGATTAGTCCATTGATGCCTTCAGAATGTCTTTGAATCGACTGCAACATGTGATGGAGAGACGTTGTGGGCACCGCAGGTACTTGACCTATTGGAGACAGGGATGTGTTGTTGCCATGTGAAATTGCCAGAGGATATGGATAGATCCCCAACACTGTTGGTTGTACCTATCATGGTTGGTACAATGCCCCAACTTATTTGGCAAGATTCCGGCGTTTAGGTTGGTTTTGAATCCCATCTATAGATGGTCCAGGAAATTGTCTAGATTCGCTCGACCCGCGACTTGGTTTACTTATTTTTACTCGCTGTTCCACGTGCTTTTCTTGCATCTCCTGATTGTTGTTCTTGTTTTCTTCTTCTCTTTCTTATTGTTTTCTTCTTTCACATTTCACATACTGTGGAAACGCAAAAAACAAACCATCCGCAAGGACTCACCAGTTTCAAAGGTGGTATACTCCATAGTTGGAGATTTGTGATTCTCATCCCAAAAGTCGCATTTTCAGGTCCGACTCCAGTGACGAGGAGCCGCTGATTTCGCTGGGATTTGGCGGTTTGGGGCTTCTGCAATTCTGCATTCGGGCAGTAAATGGAGGTTCACATCAACAAAGGGGGATTTAGTGGGGTTTCCTGGGATTGAATGGGTTTAATAGGTTAAACCATCCACCAATTGGGGGTTTCAAATCCATGGGGGTACCCCCAAATCATCCAAGTCATTAGACCATTTTAGTATTCAAACCCATGGTTTTGGGGATCTCCCATTTCAAGAAACCCCCATATGGGTTTGTTTGACAATAGATGAACATAGGCCATCTCATCCCCAAATATGATGGTTATGTAATCATTTTTCCCCATTGAATACTGTAGCTACCATTTTCAGACACACCCAGATACAGGACTTGTTGGGTATCCTTTTGGTTCCGGTATAGCAGCGTATAACATCTATATAACCCAAAAAAAGGGCCGTGGTTTAAGCGCTTGACAACTCATGGGCCTCAGAATTTGTGTTGGGATGTCCAGCAGGTCACTCACCGAATATATCAAATATTCCGAATATATATATATATATATGGGGGTTTCCTAAAATGGGGGTACCCAAAAATGGATGGTTTATAATGGAAAATCCTATGAAAATGGATGATTTAGAGGTACCCCTATTTTAGGAAACCCTCATATATATAATATAATGTATGTCAAAGTATATTATAGTATATTAATGTTTGGCAGATTGGATCCTTACAGAAAAACACACACATGAAAAGCTCTGAAGGGTGTGCTGAAAGCCCGGGGGTTGTTCAGGTGAGAGATGTGATTTCAGGGAAGTTTAGGGGCTCCATATTTCGCAGTGGCGATTGTTTATGGCTCATGATTGTTGATGGATGCAATTGTTGACCCCCAAAATGGAGGAAATTGTTGGGTTTGGTACTCGAATTCCAGAAGATCACAGAAATACTTAGACCTATCATAGATTTTGTTCAAGAAACTGTTTGTGGGCACTTTGTTACCTCAAGTCATTACCTTCTATTGGATTCTTGCAGGAAGTAGAACCATCTACGGAGCACCCGAACTGGGGCTTCTTGGACAAGCTGCTGGCAAGGTGGAAACCCGCGCCAGTGGACTGCTGCCGTTGATGGCAACGTGGTTGGATGATACAATTACAATTTACTTAACCGTCTTCTGTCATCAAACGTGGCTGGCTGGAAAATCCCTGAACTAAAAAAAATGGAGGCTTGGATAGGAAAATCATTGAACTATATGGTGGAATTTCCCGCATGCCATGTTTGATTGCCGGAGGAGAATGCCTGGTTGTTCAATTATAACCAATAGTTATCATTGAATTGGATAGTGATTGTACAATAGTTGTAGGTATTCTCAATAGTCAGATGGAAAGCGGTTGAATGTCACGCCAGCTTCTCAGGGATAGACGGACCGCTTCTTAGAGCACACATCGAAGTTGTATGAACGTATATCAGATCCATTGACCATATTTGACGGGTCGATTCTGAATAAGATTCAATCATCAATTCCATTTGGATTGTAATTATTTATACATATATATATATATTAATCATTGTATGATTCAATCCCAGTGTTTCAATGTTTAAATCAATCCCAGTCCTTCAACTTGTTCTTTTCTCTGTCCCCCGCTGCTCTGCTCGTTGATACCCACAGGGGCTTAGACTTCGCCAACTTGGCGGAAGCTTGGCTCCGCGGCGATGAGGTGCTTTGTCATAGCGTCGCGTTGCGTAACGCTGTTGTTTGATGATTCCACCAATTGGGAATTCCAACAAATTGATAATGGTAAATAGTGGTTAATAGTGGTTAACAGTGGTTAATAACAAACTATTGATAATTGGCTAAATGGGGGTTTCCATCAATGGGAGTACCCCAAGTTATCGATGGTTTATATAAGTTTATAATTATGGAAAATCTGATTCAAACATGGATGAATAACTAGGGGTATTCCCATTCGAGGGCCCCTCTACATTCTCAATGCCATAGTCACCATCCCCAAAATCATCACCATGTTTTATGGGTTGGTGTTCTTTTAAGCGTCCGCAAAGGGGATTTGTTGATGACATTGGGTGAATCCAACATTATAGTTGATCCATGATATATCATTTGAATTCATTTGATATGATTGATGGAGAGATGCCATATTTATGAATTTTCATGGGTCGATTCCCCAAGTTTGCGGATGATGCTGAAGTTTTATTTGGGGATCGGTCTCATGTGATATCCTCATGCAATTGATTGGCCTCAACAGAGACTTTCTTGCTGAATGTTGCAGGAAAAAGGGGGAAACTGACAAATGAGGTGGGAAAAAAGGTCCGATAGAGAAGGTCTATCTAAAACATGGATTTGGAGTAGGTTGAAAATCCATCCAACATGTTTGTGTTCCATCAAGCTCCATAAAGCCCAAAACAAACATATGCATGGCACATTCCAACCACACAATGGGAATATACTAGGTGGTGCCAGGTGATTTTAATTTCTGGCTTTGTTTTCAACATCTTTCTTAATGTCATTGGTAGTTGTTTACACAAAAAAAACATATCCCATGAAATTCCAACTTCCAAAATTGGTTGTGCCTCATACTTTGTTTCATATAATGATAATTAATGATAGTTTTTTTCTTTTCACATTTTTCAGCCCATATCCCATGCCAACTTCCAACTTCCCCAAAATTCGCCCTAATATCTATTAATATCTCAAAAAAAACTACATATCATTACATATCCCATATCCCTTTGTCGTTGTTTCTCCCTCGTCCACAACGGGGTAACGGGCCAGGTGCTGGGTCGACCCTATCATCCCTCCGTGGGCTCCTTTGCAGCTTTCGACTCCCTGCAGGGCGAGGTGGACGATGTAACGACGGGGTAGAGCAAATGCGGGGAAGTCATGGGCGAAAAAATCTGAGAATATGTTTTTTTGTTTTTTTTTTTGGGGGGGGGATTCTAATGTGAAGACTTTGGGTTTTGACAGCGGCATTTTTTTTGGATTTTTAGCAGCAACCATGGAGGTTTCAAGGAGTTGAGATAGGGATGTCGTCAACACCAATCTTTGTGGGTTTGTCCTGAAAGGGGGAATGCCCATGTATGCCCAAAAAATGTAATTCTAATCGGGAAGATGATGATAAACTAGCGGACTCCCGGACAACACCACACGGGCAAACATAGCTATCTCACTGACTAACCTTGGACCTTACCTGATGATTAGTGGCAACGCACCACCATTTTTCACATGTGTGAATTAGTGTCATGTTGCAAGTGGATACTAACTGGGTGAAATAAGTGATGTTATAAGTCATACCCCATACCCCTTTTGCAAGTGGGAGAGTTGTCTGTGATTTTGATCACCCCTTTCCAACTGGCTGGCCAGGATGGATCTGCGCCACCGGGATGGCCAAGCCCTTAATCTCCATGGTAGGAAGGCGCATCCAAAAAGATCGACAGTCGTAAATCATCAACTGTTTGTAAAAAGGTTTGTATCGTTTAGATTATTTTTAGAGACTTACATCATTTGAGTATATAACCCCTATTAAAAGATATTGAAATGGTGTTTCTGCTGTTGGTTTTTCATCTTTTTGGGGGGTTACCATACATGGAACAGCATGGAACAGCTCAGGCTTTGGCTGTGCCGACCATCCGGGCGATGGCAGCGTTGCTGGTCCGAGGCGAATCTGGAATCTGGAATCTCCACATGTCTTGTTGGTTATACAGGTATTTCTATATCTACATATATCAATTCATATTAATGCATATTATATAGTTCATTTCATTTGTTTTTTTTTTTCGTTTATGTGTTTGTTCATTAATTTTTTATCTTAACCAGTTTTTCCATGTTTGTCTAAATATGTCACGTTCTCAGGACACCATAGACCTGGTTCTCCATTGGGGTCACATGTTTTTGACCGTTGGCAGGTGCGAGGCCCAGTGCTTGTCTTGTACAAGGTGGAGCTTCACCATTGTCGGGACGCACAAATTTCTTCAGGGAATCCTCCAGACCTGTAAAAATTCCACACGAAAAAATGGTGCCAAAAAAAAATGTTTGATCCAGTTTTTGATGTTTCCACAGTTGATTGTTGATGAAATGCCAAATGTTGCAACATGTTGAAACGCACCTGAAGCTGCTGACATTTTGTGGAGGGTCACTGGTGGCACTCCATGAGGCACCGGAGCCACCTATGTGACGTTGCCGGGTGCATTGCTGGCAGATGGCAACAAGGTCAAGTGGGTCCGGTGTGAGACTTGAAGGGTGTTTTTGATTGTGTTTGTGTGAAACTTGGAGATTTGAAGTCTTAAATTGGGTACAGTATCTTCGGCCAATGGACTGGCCATATCAAATTCATGCATCATTGACCGCAAAAACCACAGCCAAGGCTAGTAGCTACTGTACTGGACAAGACTGGAGAGATTGTAGCATGATGTCGTGTTTGCGCCTATTGTGAACCATGAAAATTCTGAGCCGTGGTTTGATCAGCGATGATGCATGACAAAATATGATCCAAAGCTGGGATGGAGTCTTGCAATATGGCCAAAATGGTCCACTAGCGAGCAGATAGCACCAATACTGGAAAATTGCGCCCCAGCTACTGGGACCAATGTTACGCCCGTCCCTTTGGATTGGACAATGGCAGGTGGGCCTGGTAATGGGTTGTCTTGTATGACAGTACATGGAAACTTCCCTAAGGTCCGCAGCTGCAAATTCTTCCCAACACATGACAACTCATTCTTCATATCCCTCACTGCGTGAATTTCTGCCTTTCGTGTTTGGAACACAAGCCTTGTGACTTTCGCCGTGTGCGGTTTCCCCAAATCTCCTCAAATCAAACATAGAACATAATAGAAACTTCAAGTATCTGACTTATTCTGAGATTATCTGAGTAAAGATGAGTAAAGTATTTATATATATGTGTTTCATGGTGATTCCCTTTCCTGGTGACGCAGGAGGAGACGGGCAAAGATGAGGATGGACCTGTGGAAAGGGGCTGGACATTCCGGTGCCGCATTGTTTGCGGAAAAGTTGTATGTTGCAATACCCATTACCATGGTATGCAAAATATGCAAAATATGCATATGACGCCCCAAAAACTGACCCATTTGTGGGGACGAAAAACCCTGCAGCTTGCAGCAAAAATGGTGGCATACAATGTGGGTTTATTTGGCAATAGGATATCCCCAAAATTGATGGTTTAAATATTAAAACCTTCATCCCCCCTGTGACTTCGATGGCATCTCTAGAATGTCAATCCCCTCATTGTTGGACACTGGACACGCCATCTCTGCTGCCAGGCACTTCTTGGTTGCCAGGAGGGAGATTCAGAGGACTCCGCTGCAAACACTTGGCTGTCTGGGAGGTTGAAAAGATAAGCAATGATATAATATATATATATACATGGTTATGGCTCCAAACTATTGCCTCTGAAAACTGAGGCTTTGCTACTCCTGGAATTTATAGTTTCTATATGCATACTATATCCATCCTTGGTGGTCCCGATAAATTCCACAGACTATAGAAACCCAAGCCGTTGCCGATCCAACGGCTTCACAATGGCTTCATAGTCATCAGAGCCCTCAGCCAGGACTCCGTTGCGTTGGGTCCTTGGTGCCAGGGAAGTTGCCCATGGTTGCCATCTCTTGGGAAGATGAATCGAACAAAGTCAACTCAACTTGAATGATCACCCATTTTCGCAGCGTAGAGTTACCCTCTGGTAATTTAACAGTTTGCTGTGGAAGCCATGGCCATGTATGGATGAATTATATACCTATCTTTACCTATATACATGATGATTTTCCATAGCAATGTTACTTGACCAGAGGGTAATAGCGAAGAGTTCTAAAGTGTGCAACATCTTAGGATCTGCCACTTACAAGAGGATGACTCGACTTAGGTTGTGGGGTGACAACTTACATACATACAATTTAGATCTGCGTGTGACATAGGTGATGACAGCTCTATGCCCTAGCAGCCAATGTAGATGACTTAAATCCAAACATGCCTTAGCAACTACACTACAATTCATGTATGTCTACATTGATTCAAGGCAAGGCATGCATAAAAATCATGCAAAACACAATTTATTTTTGGTATTGCCCTACATGATCTAAATATGTATATATATATATATGTATACATTATATATACATATATATTTATATACATTCAAGATAAATGTCACATGTACATACATACTACATGTATTTTATTGCCATGAATTATCGATACATGTATATATATATATAGAGAGAGAGAGATAGAGAGAGAGAGAGTTGATAGGTCAATTATGCATGACACCACGAGGCCCAAAGATGGTGCCAGCTTTGAGCTGATTACAGCTGGTAGTGCCTTGGTTGCTGGGGAATTGTATGATTGGATGATGGGCCTGAGGACATATGCCTTTTGGAATTTGTATGATGTATGCTTGATATTGTTCTTCTTATCCTCTGGCAAACCAACATAGCCATGGACAATTGCCAGTTTATAGACGATTGACCTCATAAAATGGTGAGTTTCCCTAGATTTACCAGAGAGCATGTATATTTTGTATATCGTAATTGTTTCTTGATTCGTATGAAGATTATGCTGATTTTCCCTTCGGGGGAATCCATTGGGAATCTAGTTCATTTTTTGGTTGGCCATCCAAAAGAAATTCAAAGAGTTCTTTAAGCAGATGGATAAGCCAACAAAGCAGTTTGAGGCAGGAAATAAACAGGAATGTCACTGATAACTAACAAAATTCTGGAATTGTCTCCCACTACCAGATATGGTTCAGGTCAAACAGTTTGAGTCCTAAAGGGGTACCAGCTCGGGAAACCAACAAGGGAATTAGGAGTACTTACAAAGTTGACTTGCAATCCAAGTAGACCTGGACGATTTGTTTCATCAAAACGACCAAACCTCACAGTTCAAAACGGTCAATGTATGCCAAATGAGGAATCAGCCATCAAGATCACTTGAAATTTGATGAGAGTTCTTAGTGGTGGGCTGTGAACATCCTCTCAGTAAAGATGTTCTTTTTGTGGGACCCCCATGTGTTTGTTGTTGGTTTACTGTATTCTCCGGGTATCCTGATTATAGACAACAATATCACGCGGTTATGCTGAATATACACAAAACATAAACCTTCCATATGTCATTGGATTGGATGGATTTTCCCATCAATATATAGAGGTTTCCTGTAAATTTTCCCATTAACCAATCCAATGAATATGGGATTGTTTTGTGGACTAAATCTCCTTCTCAGTGTCCTAGTACATCCTGGATACATTCTTCTGTGGGTTGCGAGATTCTTGGCTGCGATCCCAGGTGTCCCCACTGCTTGCTTGGATATCATATGTAACATGTTCAAGTAATACCATCATTGAAACCCCTTTGATACCCGCATTTTTGCTGCACAATTTCAAACCTCCCGGCTTCTATGCGTCCAATAGACCACTTTGGTCTATCAAGAAGATCAAAGCCTCACCCAGAATCCCAGAATTTCGCACTTGGGACCTGCGGGCGAGGTCAAAAAAAAGCTTGCCCTAGAACTGCTTGGGAAAACTAAAACAAAACATAATAGATTTGATTTGTATATGTGGGATCAAAACCAGGGTTTCTTGCATTGTTTTGGTTAAGAGAACAGTGCATTGAACCATATGTACTATAGTGTATATATGTATATATACTGTATATATATATATATATATACATATGTTATATATTATAGTATATTTCTTGATGGACGCCTTCAGGCAATGGGCGTTTGTTGAGACTCTGCGCTTCGTCGCGGAAGCAAGCTGCGTCCTGACCTCAGGTGTATGGACGAACAATCGATGCGAAATGTGTAAGAACCACAATGTTGATATATGGATAATGATCACTATTTCATATCTACTATATATATATATACTATACAATATTTTTGATATCAATTATCTACTAGTATATATATACAATCCATGTATATATATATATATTTATTTATTATATCAATGTCTTATGTCTGTTGAACCCATGCCTCGAGGCATTCGTCCCAAATCGTTTTTATCCCCAGGTCCTGGCGACGTGTCATTGAGCAGGTCAGCAAGAGACCAGGCGGCACGGCGAGCAACGGGGGGTTGGACAACCACTGGGGCCAGTGAAACAACTGGAACCATTAACCCAGTCTATGTCTATGTTCAAAAAAAGAATCTGATATGATGGTAAAACTCCATCAATCAAAAGGAATTTATATCTGAATCAGGTATTATGGATCAGTTTTTATAGTTGAATGGTGAAAAACATGGAATTCAATGGGTTGAATGAATGAATTAGTGAGAGTAAGATATTTATGGATGTGTATATTTGTGTAATATCCATGTATCTATCCATCTATTTGTTTTTATCTTTGTCTATCTATCGGAATACAGGTCATCTAAACAAACAACATGTATCATTGTTTTGCAAAGTAACCAAGATTAGCCGTGACAATCTTTGTCTAGTGATATTCCATATGGTCCGTGGTGCTGGTATGTTTACCTACATGGTCATATTGTTTTTGACGTGCATACAGGTCGCAGATGATAACAGTACCATGAATAATCTGTGATTTGGGTATATAAATCCCAAAATGACTGCCTACTTGGAAGTGCAGAACCATAGTTATAGTTCATAACTCCATGGCTATACCAATTTGTAACCGCAACTGCACCCCCAAGTAGTGCTCTTGAGGTACTGAAAGTGAATTTGATGATATTTGGTGTCCCCTAGTGATGCTGGAGCAAGACCACGAACTTGGGATGGTGGGTAATTTGTGGCAGTGACAACCACAGTAGGTTGTTGACCCGAAGCAAATCACTCACAGAGATCCATCGAACTGAAAATTCCATGGTCGAACTCAAGCCCACGATTGGAATTGACTGGAGACTTTCTGTCGGTTCTGGAAGTTGGTCTCATGATTCTTCTATAGCAGACATGTTTTCAAATGAAATCTTATTTTCCATGAGCATCAGATCTCACAAAATATGCAACATCCCAGTTCAACATCCATGGCTTTTGTGCACAGGTGCTGGATATCTTACCGTGTCTGGTGTGGTGCCCGGTGTGATGCCAGGTGGATTCATTGGAAATGGTACGGCGTGTACGGGCAACATGTGTTCCACACCTAGATTGAGCATGTTTCTTGTGTACAGATTATATAAGTGTTATAAGTTATTTGCTGAGTCCCATCCACTCCAGAAGCATGATATCTCTTTATGGGACCAGTATCATCAGTTTTGCATCTCGACGTCATAGGTGCCAAACTATCAAATCAATTCTTTGCGCGTTGTTTTACTTGCACGGATGAGGGCGTAGAATAGAAGATCTTCCTACAATGGTGACTATAGCATACTATAGACCCAGAAATTCAACAAATCAGATCAAGTCAGGTTATTTGACGGACTTACTATTGGAAGATACTGGAAAGATACTTGATCCATTCAACTGGTGCGCGTGGCTCTCTATGTTTTTTTCCTGATTTACCATGTTGAGGTTTGTTCCATAAATTAGTTGCTTTTGCAGACAGCAGTTGGCAAGTAGTTTGAACAACAGAAAGATTGTAACATCAACAGCATACGAAGTCATTTTGTATCTAAGCTGTTGGCTTGTTTGTTGACTTGGCAGTTTGTTTGGTCTTTGCAGCAACCAACACTTCAAATGGTATCCCTGGAGCCATTCGGGTGGGGCAAATTGGCTCAGGCACTTGCTGCAAAGCTGCCTTGCAAGGAATTTTTTGCGGAGCTAAGACATCTCGGATATGGGTGAAGTCCCTCGGATCTACGTCAACTCACTAGCGACTAGTCTGTATATCCCCGTTCGGTACGAAAGATGAAAGGTGACACCATGCAGTGGAAGTTGTCCCCTCATCCCATGTCCGATCAGAATTTATGTGGTGATGTTGTGGCCGACCAAGGCCCTAGGAATCCATGGAATCCCTATGAAACCACTGCCCTCAGCAATAGCTCAACATCATCCGACGCAGCAATTTCGCATCATGGCGGCTATGGCTGCGTGGGGAGGCGTAGCCGCTAGCTACGCTGCTTCTCCTGTGCTTTGGTGGATTGATGTGGATGAATGTTGATGTGTGGGATCCTGTGGGGTCCGTATTTAACAATATGCAGCTGATAAATGTATATAAATGTTGCAGAATACCCTTGGACTATTGGAGTATTCTGGGTCCATAGTGATTTACGGTGATATACCGAATATTGTCAGTTATTGCTGTGATTCTGACTAGGTGAGATAGGAACAATCGTTGCAAGAAAGGTGTTCAAATGTATTGAATATACCAGACATTTTTGGTGAGTTATCGGGGATGACTATTGGCTTTAGCACATCATTACCATAAATGAAGCTTAGCGTAGGGAGCCCCAAACCAGGCTTACTTCAGGTGTGTGAACTGGACGTCTTCCCAGAAGTATATCCCAGTCCTACTCAGGTTTGGCAACCCAGTGTGTGTGTGTGTGTTGGGTGGGTCCTTGAGCTTAAAATGACCAAATGAGTCGGAACTCGGCGACCCAGAAAGTGCGGCCTTGAAAAGGGCCCTGAAGATCATGTTCCTTTTCAAGGTCATCATGTTTAGGTTAATTGTTTCACCCCATCGCTTTCTGAGAAAAATGTCAGGAAGCCAGGAACCATGACAATTGACTCAATTCACTGGTTTCGTCAAAGTTGCTCTTCAACCATCTCAAAAAGTTTCAGGACAGCGTAGTATTTGATTGGAACCACACCTCTTTTTTTCCAGAAATTCAACTCTTGTCATGAATCCCTTCGCCCCAAGACTGTATTATCCCGTTTGAAACCAGGGGAATCTGGGGGCCCAGAATATGAGGAGTATTTTATATTAGCATATTGAATACAGTATCATATAGTGGTATTATATTGCGAGGATGATTAGGAGGATGGGATGTTTCATGGGCCTAATATGAAATAGTTCATCCTCCTAATATTAGGATATCAGGGATGATTTTTTATATAGGAACCCAAACATGTCATATATTCATCCCATATTTTTCACATGAAAATCTTAATATGATTATTTTATCATCCCCAAAAACTCCTCAGGACTGTCCCATCCAGGTGCTACAGCTCCGGGCCCACCACGCGCCGACGACGTCGAGGACGGCGCGAGCTTCGGCCGGTCCGTTCGATCCGCGCAGGTCATGGAGGTGCGGAAGGGGAAGAATGGTGGAAAAATGGTGATTTCGTGGGATTGAACCGTACTAAAAAGCATCTAAAATAAAAGCAACAGAAATAAGTTGATTTCGATGTGCAAAGCTGATTTACGATGGCAAAGTTGGTTTGAAACTAAGTTAACCATAGTTATAGATATATCTATAATTATGGGTGTTTAGGAACGCAAACACGAAACTTTAACTGTTGGGCATCTCCTTGCATGACTGCTGACGTCAGAAAAAGGCATCCCCAAAATCCCAAGTCTTGGAGTTTGGGATCTATGCTTACTATCCACCATGTATAGAAACAGTCTTCAATGGCCATATTTTTGGAGCATATATACAAAATTTGCGGGCACACTGTTCCTGAATTCACCGCAATTTTGGTAAACTCCACATGAATGCTGGTGAAAATGGAAGAAATGCCATGATCATCCATGATCAATGATTCTATTCTTAAGTTGTATGTACAGGATAAACCCTCACCTAAGCATGGCTATGGAAATCCGTGGCTTTCCCTTGGAACATTGTGGTGAGATCTACTGGAGGGCTTTCATCCACAGGCAACGCCACCACATTTTCAGACATGCCCAACATAATACGGTTGTTTATATCCCTATATCTCATGAATATCCACAGTATTTACTGTACCCATTATATGACCATGTTTTCTGCTTCAATCTCCAATTTTTCTTGTTGATCCCCACATTTGTGGGCAAACCAAGAGGCTTTGCTCTCTGCCGTTGCTATTCTCTGCGGGGCGCCGTTTGCTGCGCACCCCCTGCGCGGACGCAAGGTGGTATGGTTCTCGCCAGGGGAGGGGTGAAGTCAGTGGGGCTTAAGCAGCCAAACTTGGATTTGTTTGCATACACTCTGGTAAACTAACATAGCTATTGAAAATGGTGATTTATAGTGGATTTTCCCATTAAAAATGGTGATTTTCCATAGCTATGTTAGTTCACTGGAGGGTGGATTGTGATGGAAATGTGTAATATCCACATCATGTGTCGCTTTGGCAAACCAGCTGGATATTGGATGGAAATGTTCACACAAGAGTGATGATGCCAACATGGACCTACAACTCATGGACCTACAACTGACCCATTGGAGGTTTGCCTTCAAGTTTGAGCCATAGCCGTCCTTTGCGGATGAAAGGACAGCTTGCAACAGATAGGAACAATTTCAATTTCACTAAAGAAAGACGGAGAATCCAGGGAGAAGCCAAGTGAATCAGTTCATCATCATAGTCCCATTGAAGATTGTATTTTGTGACATATCGTATTTTCCGGCACACCCAAGACCATTAGCGTGCACGAATTCCTTAGCTTTACAGTAATTGATAACATATTCACATTGTTATTGGTGAACATCCACCAGGTTGTTGCTGAACACTTCTATTCTCAGGGTGTTTCTTCATTTTTTTCACGGTATATACTTAGTAAGAATCTACAATTTTACAATTTTTCTGTGATTAAAACATCTCAAAACCACCATTTTTGTTGTTTTTGTCTTAAAATCCCTCACTTTGGGGTGGATTTTTGGGACCAAAAGGTGGAGCTCCTACAACGCCGGCCACGGCGTGGAGCTGAATGACGAGGAAACCATGGCCAAACGAGTGGTGCCTCGGAGCTGAAGGAGATCATTAGGATATTCGGGTTCCAGATCGGTGTGAGTTTTTGATGCATCTGACATAATGCATATTTGTACAAATAGATGTATATATAATATATATAATATACATAATATATATATATATGTATATAAATAATATATGCATAATTATGTATACATAGACATTTGGTAATTGACACTCAGTGGCTCTAGGCTCATGGCCATCTTGGGTATCTGAGGATCACTACGGCCGAGCCGAAGGCCATTGCATCGTGGTCTCAGAAACTCCTGTGAAGTCAAAGCATACTGCCAGTGGACGGGACTTCTATGCCGAGATCAAGATGGAGTCACTGGGCGATTGGAGTTGACCATGGGCCAACTTATTTTGTTTGGCAAAATTTGGCAAAAGCCACGGAGCCCCAAAAACACGGGTTGCAAAAGGGACTTCGAGACTGGTAATCCCATGGTTTGGTCAAACAAAGGATGGTTCATTGCTGAAAGGTAGAAAGTGCCTACGTTTCAATTTGTCATCGCACTTTTTGGGGTCCTGACTTCTTCAGCGGTGGCCATTTCGACCTGAATGATGTTGTTTCTTGGGTGCTACCCCGGCCAAGACTTGGGGTATTTCATGAAGTACAACTCGAACCGCTACAAACTCAGCAATTTGCTAGCTCTTGGCCATCAAAGCACTTATGGGTAATGAACGTATAAACAAGAGTACCCCCTGGTAATTTGTAAACCAAAAGTAGTACAGGAATAGCATGGAATAATAGTCATGATTTAAGATTTGGAGCCCAGATCACTGTCTCACAATCCTATCCCAAATAAATGTGTAGCCAATATACAGGCATGTGTATGAATGCTCTTGTGATTGAAAGTGGAGATGTCAATCTTGACACGTCGGGCTACTCCCCCATACAAAGAACTATGATCGTTAAGAGGTCTTTGCGAGGTTGTTGCAATGTGCAGTTAAACGGTTGTGCTGCTGCCTCACCGTGCATGATCCACATATTACATCCAGTGTTTGTGCAAATGAATTTTATTGGGTACCTTATTTGTGTATTTGCACATGCACTCAAAACACCATGTATGATAGCAATACTTGTAGCATTGCGGATCGAGTCAAAAAGGTAGCTTGCCCGCTCGCTTAACGGTTNNCCCTTGCTGAAACCTGAAAATACAGGTTATCAGCCGTAGTCTCTACTACGTGCAATGGAGACCCCAAACCCAGATGGTTCTCCGGGTCCGTCGGGTGACATCGTTCTTGCTTCGAGTTCTCTCAGTCGTGTGGGTAGCACAGCCGCAGGATCGGCTGGGGTAAATCCCACGCCTATGTCCATTGATGATGGGATCTTTCACCAGCCGGTGCAAGCCTATTTCCAGTTTGTACAAAACAACCTGATGTACATCAATGCTGAAAATATCGACTTG